>PHFE01000107.1:189068-329629 GCA_002796755.1 Paracorniculantispora psalliotae
ATCGCTGGACTTGTAGTGCCACGGTCCCTGCAGTGATGGGTCTGACGCAAGTCATGAGTTTTCTTATTATCAGGACGCGATCGTCTACAGTGCCAACAATTTTTCTGTAGTATTTGACCTAAACATTCAATTACCTTTACAAACGATAAACAGGCGTTTTCTTTTATAAGAAAAGAACGGCGATCAAGTGGTGTACATGCGCCGTCTTATTAGCCTTAATGGCTCTGTCGAAACTCCCGAGTGAGGTTTGTTATAAGCAGCGGCTTACAATTTGCTTTAGCATCCATCTGAAATCCGCTCTTGAAAGCATGTTATAATAATTCTCGCAGCCCATGATAACCATCACTGTGCTGCAAGTAGCCTTGCGGCCGCCTTGTGAAAAGGCGCACCACCATGCTGAGCTAATCCTGGTAAGGCGTAGCGGGGCTGCTGCCTGGCTTCAACACACTGTTCCCTTAATACTGAAACTTGGACCGTCAACTTTTCATCTGAAAATATAAATGAGTAAATTATGGCATCGATTTCTCATATTTCCAATGCTGTATGATCCAGTATGAAATGCATGTATCAGTCTTGAACGCATAAAAGCCCCTCGACCGAACCATCGACGCCATGGCACCTCGCATGCCCCATTACATCCCTGTCGGATGCATCAGCGTTGCCAGATCCGAAATCGACGTCGAGGACTCAGTATGGGATGTAAAAGACACTATATGGCGGAAGTTCATTTGTCTGGAAGGGTCAAACACAAGCAAAACTCTCGATGCTACGCAGCATGTGGCTATCGACCTGATCCTTCAAGAGCCTCTACTCAGGTCCACGGCATTGAAATCATGCGCGCAACTATTCCATGCACATTGGGCGCAGCTCGAATTAGGAATCTTTCCTGAATTCGAAAATATCGCCGTTCTAAGAATATACCTGCTCGCCGATGATGCGCTTAGAAGCTTGGTCAGTCGGGCGCAGACGAGTCTCGTCAAGGCACGCTCGCGCATCTTGAATGAGGTCGATTGCTCTGCCCAAGCCTGGTCGGGAACCGACTCCCCGTCTTCTTTCAGAAGAAATCCTTATGCTCTATATTCCACAGATGAATCTGAAACGTCCCTCTTGGAATTATTCAACAACATTCCCTCCCCGTCACCCGACACCAACGTCATTAGAGACCCGTTTCTCAGGAAAGCCGCCAATAACGTTTTGAAATGTGAAGTTCCGGGTCTCAAGTCCGACCTCCTCCCATACCAAAGGCGAGCGACGGCTCTGATGATGCAGAAAGAAATATATCCTACCCAGGTCCTTGATCCGCGGCTTCTGCAGCTTACAGATAGAGACGGCCACTTTTGGTATTTGGACCCCATCGCAGGAAGCATCTTTCGAGATGCAAAGTACTACGACGGTGTTTCTGGGGGTATACTTGCTGAAGAAATGGGCACGGGTAAAACCATCATGTGCCTTGCACTCATCTTGGCTACCAGAAGCTTCCCCGCAGAAGCCCCTGACTTTTACTGGTCGCAGGCTACGCCAGTACGGAAGTCCCTGGGTTCGTTAATGGACATGGCAGCTTCATGCGTGACTCGCAACTCACAACCCTGGAAGAGTTATTATGGATATAACAAGAAAAAAGACTACGACGGAACAGCATTTGTCAAAGCCATTCAACGGAACCCCGGCTTCTACATGCTTCCCGGTGCTGAAGCTAGAAGGTGTGGACGACTCGGAAGCAATTATGTGCCAGTGCCGAAGAAAATCCACCTCAGTAGCACAAGCTTGGTTATTGTTCCCAACAACTTGCTTTCACAATGGAGACAAGAGATAAGCAAACACACCGAAGGTCTTGAGGTCTTGGTCCTCACCAAAACCGATCCGATTCCAGCTGTGGAAACACTCCTGGAGTACGACGTGCTCCTATTCTCCCAAGCGCGCTTCGAAAAGCTGGCCAAGAACGAAACTATTTCTGAGACGCCGCTTGCTTCAATGCACTTTAAGCGATGCATCGTTGATGAAGGACATATTCTTGGCAATTCAAAAATGAACTCCAAGAGTTTTCTCCTGTTAGGTCTCGACGCTATACAATTTACTTCACGTTGGATTGTGACCGGAACACCATCTCGGGGCTTGTATGGAGCTAATAAGCAAGCATCGGATGGTGAAACTGAGAGCACGTCGGCCAGTGAAGAAAATAGCTCATTGTCCGTGGATCAGTCTTCCAAGGAGCTCGAGCGCAAGGATCTTGAAAGACTGGGTTCTATTTCTGCGCTATATCTTAAAGCGCGTCCTTGGGCCAATTCATCCTTGGAGACGGAAGATACACTAGCAAAATGGACAAAGCATCTCGTCCCGCCGAAGAATGGAACAGGCCGGGCCGGTCGCTGGGATTGTCTCAAACTAACTATTAACTCACTCATTGTCCGTCATCAGCTGCACGAGGTGCTTGACCAGCTGCCGCCTGTGAACGAAAAGATTGTCATGCTCGATGGATCATACCAGGACAGGCTGTCGCTCAATCTCTTTTCGATGATGATCATCTCCAACGCAGTCCAGTCTCAGCGAACGGATATGGATTACTTCTTTCACATCAAGCAGCGGAAGAGTCTGCTGCAGATTGTGCACAACTTGAAGCAATCAAGCTTCTTTGGTGGTTCTTTTTTTAGTGCCGAGGAAATTGCCAAGGCTGTTGAAACGGCCGAAGAGTTTCTGGAGAAGAAAAAGGTCGAGACTAGTGTCGAGGATGAGAAGCTTCTGAGGAGTGCCATCGACTTCGGCCACCTGGTTCTGAAAAGTGGTCTTCGTAGCCTGAGCAACCAATTCCATGAGATGCCCGTCGCGGTCACCGCATTTCCAGGAGGTGCTGGGAAGTACTGGTCCTTGGGCGGGGAAGCAAGCAATCCAATATGCACATCGGCCAGCATGATTATTGCGCTGCAGAAGCTACTATACAAAGCTGCGGGCAACCCTGAGGAACTCAATTCTCTATTGAACGGTGGACTAATCCGAGAAGGTATGCTGGAACAGGAAAAGGCTCTAAAAGAGGCCGAGTCGACTGGAACACCCAAGAAAAAAGGTCAAAAGTCGGAAAGTTTGGCTGGAAATACAAAGCTGGGCGAAGATAGCCCGAACAAGACGCGCTCACATGGAATAAACGGTGCCAAGCCAGCACCTCCTGTCAACGACGAAGCCTTTTCCGCTGCTCTGGCCCAAACGAAGCTGGTATCCACGGTGTCGGCGAAACTGTCCTACTTGATTGATAGTATTGTCAAGCACCAAGACGACGAGAAAATCATCATCTTCTACGAAAACGAAAGTGTTGCCTGGTACCTGGCCAGCATGTTGGATGTGCTGCAAATTCAGCACCTCATTTATGCCAAAACCTTGGCTGTCGAGAGAAAAGCACAATACATCAACACGTTTCACCAGAACGACACATTTAGAGTTCTGCTGATGGACCTATCGCAGGCCGCGTTTGGTCTCGACATGCGCGCAGCATCACGAGTCTACTTCATCAACCCCGTACTGAATCCGCAGGTGGAGAGCCAAGCCATTGCGCGAGTCCGACGCATCAGCCAGCACAGAGGCGTGTCCGTCGAGACGCTCGTCCTCCGAGACAGCATCGATGAGGTCATACTCGATCGCAAGCAGCACATGACCCAAGCCGAACACGGCAAGGCGAGGACGATTCTGGACGTCACGTCCATCAATGATTGGATCAGAAATGCGAAAATCGTGCCTGTGGGCGATCCGGGCGATAGCCATATTGCGCAAATGGTGCCGCTGGCGACGCCTCTGCCTATATTCGGCAAGGGCTTTGGTCGCGTACAGAACCCTGATGATGGATTGGCTGAAGATGAACCTACGGCGGCAAGGACGGCTTTGCCGCAACGGACTGCCACGCCGCCGCCTAGCGGCCACAAGCGAGCGAGGGAGGAAAGTGACGTGAAAGTGACGTTCAAGGTAGACAATGCTGTGACGGAAACTATGGTGTCACGACCAGCGCGGCGTGTACGATTTACGGCCGATTCCGATTCCGATTGAGGGAAACGCTGGTTGGATGTTATGTAGGTTGATTATCAGATGGCGATTTGGGCCGCCGCTGTCTAGGTGAAACACCCCAGCCATCTCCAGCTGAGAAAATTTTTCATGTTACCGCTAGAAAGATGCCCATCGCGTTTTATCTTCTCCATAATAAGGCCTTGTTCACTCTCTCTTTGATAATGATTTGAAATACTCGGCGACCTCCTGATGCGGCCTGTGGCGCTTAGTGTCAGCGGGCTGGCCCGCGGTCCCATTGTGGCTTTTCCAGCCCAGCGAACAGCGAGGAGGCATTTGTCGCTGGGCATGGGCCAAGCCGCAGGGGGGGTAACGGGTTAAAAATAAAACGTCTGACTGGCGCAAGAGTGCCTTTCAGCCATCAACTCTTGACTGGGTATTTTTAGGTGTTGATCGTGCCAGGGCTGTGGCTGGCGGGGACACGCAATTTCTAATCAGAACGGGAATACATAAGGCGATGGCCAGCCATGCGACCGCTTCGTCAAAATTGTGACATGTTTATATTTGTAGACTTATAATATCCGCTGGAAAGCATGGCAGCCAAGATGTGGTGGCTGGCTGCTCTCGCAATGAGCCTTTTCGCTTCATCCGCCGCCGCGGCAAAGGCGACACATTCGACGGCGCTCTACAAGCAGTTCTTCCCGGCCTGGGACGAGATGCTCAAGATCTACCTGGAGAACGACTGCAAGGAAAACATTACCAACTACCGAAACGCCACGTTTGAGCAGAGCCATGTCAGCTACGCAGTCCTCGACTGCCTGCTCGAGCAGTTTCCCGAGTTCCGCAAGGTTTGCTCTCACCGCATACCATGTATAAATTGTTCATAGGTTGACAAGAAGTGGGAAATATAGGCAGAATTGAGTGCGGCAGCTGTGGTGCTCGGTCTCGCACCGACCGTGCTGCAGATGATTAGCCCTACGCACGCAGACACCGCCATGATCAGCATTCGTCGGCCAGTTCTGGCGCTGCTACTCAGCATGGCCTCGCCCGCATCCGTCTTTCTGCCTGCGTCGACTTACGCCGACAGCCTGGACGCCTTAACGAAGCCGCTCTCACGACAGACGCGCGGCGCGTTTCCGTACACGGCGGGCCGACTGCTCGGCGGTCATCGCGGCGCGCGTAGCTATGGATTCGGCATCGGCGTTCTGTCGGCGATGCAGTATGTGCTGGCGCTGGCGGCGGTCGCCAACAGCGCGTACCGCACGTATCAGCTGTGCATCTGGACGGTGTGCACGTTTTCGCCGATTACCGTGTTTCTGCCTGCGCTGTGGCACGGCACCGTGGTGCTGGTGCATCTCGGCGGCTGGATCGCGCTGCGGCTGAATTCGCAAAAGGCAAAGCAAGGTGGCGGCGGTAAGGGCAGAGGGCAGATAAACGGGGAGCAGCAGCCATGGAAAGCAACGGAAAACGGATGGCGAAAATCGCTGCATGCTTTCTGGAAGAATGAGACTACGCCGTCGGCTGTGGCGGACAAGCTGCCGGTCGAGAGCCGAGAAGCTGGCCCAGCGCCCTTCTTTTCGGTCGTCACGGCCGCATTGTTCGTCGGAGTACCAGTTCACGTGAGTAATCCCATTTCAAAATTCCGTTGCTCTATTGCGAAAGGAATAGCATGTCTAACTTCGATAGGTGCTGTATGGAACACTGGTGCTATCTAGTCTCACGTTCATCAGCGCCTTCGACTCCATCACTGTCGTCGCGTGGTTTGCGCTCAGCACAATCGTCAGCAACGCCATTGTGTATTTTGAGTGTGCCGGGATACAGGCAGTGGCGAGCGAGACCCTGGACACCGCGACGGAGGGCGAGCAGATGAATGGATACTCTGCACTCTAAGCTCAACAGCCGTGCGCAGGTAACGATGAACTTGCCGTGACAGGCCTGGTTGCATTTCGACGAATAATGATGTTGTGGATATGATGAGCATAGATACATGAATGAATGATGCAGCATTGACTATCACAACTTGTGTCGTCTCGATTGCAATGTAGCGGCTTGCCGTTGGGGTGAATAAATCGCCTTGTCTCTATCGTGCATATAGGAAGCTGCTTCGGACATTGAATTTGGGGTTCAATGCAATCGATGCCAGGAGAACCGGTTGAACGACCCTTTCGTTCAGCTATTCCCCGGGTACTTCACCTCAAGCAGGATGGGGAGCCCATCGCTCCAACAGACCGACCTGCCATTCCTGGAATGATCGCTCTGATGAAGGCAGCATATACTTACTTGATGCTAAAGTTTCGCGCGCTACCTGGATGGCGCGCGCCGGAAAGTTAATGTCCTGGATATCGTTGGACAATGACTCTACCAAGTCGAGAGCTTCTTTTTCTCCAATATCTTTGAACAGAACCTTGACGGCAGAGGTGGGCGTAGTGTTGCGGTTGCTGGTATATACCACGTTGTTATTCAAGACCCAAAGCTGCAGGTGTCGCGAAGCATCGTCGGCCAATGACATGTGTCGAGGCATCACGACGGACTTTGAAGAGCCGGACCGAGCAATTGTGGAAAGCAGCGTGGCCACGAGGCATTCGGAGCTTGATGGAGGTGTTTGGGGCGATAGTACCTCGCAAGCAATCCGCCATTTGAAAAGTGCCACTGTAGATGCGAGAATGCTGAAGGTGCCCACGTCTACTTGACAACTGCGGCAACTGATGCTGAGGAATTTCTCCTCGCTGGTAGCTTTGATAGCATCTTCACTACCATCAAACTTTTCTGCAGATTCTGAAGAAGAAAACTGCTCCAGTTAGTTATTGAGCTTCTTCGCGTAAGATAGGGCTGCATGTGTCTCTGAACGGCCAGGCGATTCGCATCTCTGAAAAGTCGGGTGCAATAGAGACTGCCCAGTCAGCTGCGTCTCACAGAAACCCGTCCTTTCGGAGGGTATCCTGACAAGACACTGCATAAAGCTGACAGTGCAATGAATTGATATAGGGGAATTGTATCGATGACCATGACATTGAGAGGCGGGTGCCCTGACTTGGCCACCTTCTATTTCCCCATTGGATAATCTGGATCATGGCCACTTACTTTTAATGAGCTGCAGTCGGATTCTGCGAATAGAAACGACGTGATATCGACAAAGCCAACACCGGGCTGTGCTGCAATGGCACTCGCAGCGCCATAACCACGGTGCTGAAGACTACCTTCCTCCTTCTGGTCGTGGTCGACAGGCTTGTGGCAGTGCCAAAACTCCATCATTTCTGCCCAGTTTTCACTGGGCAGATCCTTCCAGATTGATATTGTTTCATCTTTGACAAAGGACTCGCCGCATGCCCGGCATGAGACAGGAGACCCGGGTTTGATATCAGAGGCCGACCACGGAAGCGGTTGGTTCTCCGGCAGAAATTGCCTTTCCGGGACGCGAACAGATCGCAAGGGAAGCCTCCAGGTGAGATCTACGGATCCTTTGTGCGAGAGCGGCAGCTTTCCCTTCACGGGCGCCGTCGCGGGCAGAGCAAGCTCACTCGTGACGCCATTGTGGCTGATGCGAAATTTGCGGCCCTCGTCAAAGATTTCCGCCGCCGTGGTGTGGTCGGCGGGCGTGGGCAGTGATGTTTTGACGGTAATCTGCCGGATATTGGCGAGCAGCTCGGCGTAGATGAGGATATCGCTATTGGATGGTGACGCGGCGGCGGGCATGATAGACGAGAGCCTCGAAATGTTGGGTGAGGCGAGTGGTGTGGCTGCGCGTTGAAGCATGTGATGGCTGGGGTTGGACGCTGGAGGGCTGGCAGAGTCGGTTCTAGTGCGTGATGCCCTGCAGCTCCAAGCTTTCAGCGCTCGTTGGGGCATCATCCCACTAAAAGTGGCCGTCTTTGGCTGCCCCCACCACTGTCCCAACCTCAACAGCAACCCCACCAACCGTTTGACGATAACTTGACTGCCTTCATCTCCTACCACTTCCGCAGACTCAAGCTTATGCATAATCATGGCTGGCATCTTCAATTTTGTAGCCGGTTCGGCAGCCAAGTCCGAGAACACGCCAGCTCCCGAGTTGACCGTGGCCGTCAAAGAGCTGCCGGTCCATGACATTGACAGCGACCCATCACGCCGTGGCCGTGCTATCAGGAATCTGCTCAAGGCCAACCACGTCAATCATGCCGTTGTCTACAAAAACCTCGAGCTCAATAATACCAATGCTCATTGTATGAGCGCAGCGTATATTTTGGGCGCCAACGAGAAGCACCTCAACACCATCTATGACGAACAGACCAAAGACTTGGACCCTTGGACAGACTCCCCCGCCGAAGTCATCGACGAGGACTGGCGCGACTTTCTCGGAGACCGCAACTACCAGCGTGCCTTTCTCGATTTTTACGAGGACAAGCTTGTCTTGAAATACTCGTACGACTGGAAGCAGGAGTTAGCCGAAGTCTTGACAGAGGGCGATGAGCCTTTGATCAACTGTCTCATGGGCGGATGTTAGTACTACCCTACAACCTCAGCACCAACACTTCTAACTCGACTGTAGTTGGCCATGCCATCGATCATCTGGCGTTGGCCTATCAATTAAACAGCAGAGAACTTGCTATGGAAGGTCTCAGTCTATCTTGCATTCATTACAACGCTCTACACAAGTATCTTGACGACCCCAACTACACCAGGGAAACACCTATTCAGTCGGAATCTCTTGAGGCGTTGATCCAACGGTTAGCGAGAGATGAGAGACTGGACAGTATTTTAAACAGGCGCGATTATGACACCGTGGAAGCCATGTTCGAAAAGCATGAAGATGTTATTCTCGAATACTGGAACGCTTGGAAGATCACCAACGCAACAGAGCAGATGCGAGATCTGCAGCAGACTGCCGTGACGCTGGTTGCGACCAAGGACGAGCACGCCTACAGCATTTACTGGGGAAAGCTGTTGTCGGCTAGCCATTCGATAAGAGTCCTCCTGCCACTCATTCCTGCTAAATTCCACGTATCTTTGCTTCGCCAATGGTGGCTGTGGGCGCTTGCGGCTTGCTTCTTGACAGCACGTCCCAAGCCAGACCTAGTCAACGTTCGGAACGGTTCAGCGGATGGGACATGGAAGTTTGTCATTGACAAGGCCATCAATGGAGAGTATCTAGCAGATGCTTGCTACATCAAAGGTATGGACTCTCCTTAATCGAGAGGGAATGATGCTAACTTCTCAGCTATTCTCGCCATGAAAGAGGCTGCCACGACGTGGGGTGACGCGGAGGAGTTTTACCTACGCTCTGCCTTGACGATGTCGGAACAGTTTTCAGAGTGGAAAGATTAACATATCTAACCGATTAATAATCATAATAAAACGAATTTTAAACGAATAATGTATCTGTCCTTGGACATGCGCTGGTAGATGGCAGCGATCGTAGCTGGCGTAGCTGAACGCCTGTTTGTGTGGGCCTCGATGTAGCTACCTGGGGCCGCCATCGACGTGCGTGCCTGACACAACGCCTCGCATCCCACCCGCTGCAACTCCAGCTCTCTGGCACAACCCGCCATTGAACCATGCTGAATCGCCAGCACGTCCTGCCGATGCCCACGTCACGGTAATGGCTCCGCCCGCGAAGCGCCGCCGGCGGAACACGGTTGATTCGACCGACGAGCACGACGAGGACGGCGACTACCACGACGGCCCGCCGCAGCAGTCGCGCGCCGCCAACACCCTCACCAACTTTCTCATCTCCTCCCCGAGCTCTCCCACGAAATCTCGTATCGCCACCGCGTCCCCCAGCCCCAGCAAAGGACGCGGAATCACGTCGAAGAACGGCCCCAGCCCCAGGAAGAACTCCATCTCCAAGAATGGCGCCAACAGCCCGAGCCCGCGCAAGACGAGGGATGCCGGTCGAGGCAGCGACGAAAAGGGCAAAAGCGGTGACTTGAAGCTGCTCTTCACCAAGCAGGCGCAGCGCGCGTCCAAGGCCCCATCTGCAGCCACTAAGCCGCTGCCGCTCGATGACATCGTTAGCGACCCCATATCCGAGGACGAGATTTCCGATCTCAAGGCCAGCTCGTCGAGCCTGGTTGGACAGCACGCGCGCAAACGACAAAGAGGCTTCGGCCAAAACGCGTCATTGGATACGCCGACGTCGAGCCAACGATTCTTAAAGCCCCCGAAGCCGATCAATGTCGACGACGACGACCGCCGACCCTGGTCCGAACGGTTCGGGCCCCGAAACCTAGATGAGCTGGCGGTACATAAGAAAAAGGTGGCCGACGTCCGCCGATGGCTCGACGAAGTCGTCAGTGGCAGAATGCGGCAGCGGCTGCTCATATTGAAGGGCGCGGCTGGGTCAGGCAAGACGACGACAGTGCGTCTGCTGGCCAAGGAGCTGGGCTGCGACCTACTCGAATGGAGGAACCCTACTGGCAACGCAGGGACTGGATTTGTGTCCGCCTCAGCACAGTTCCAGGAGTTTCTCGGCCGTGGAGGCAAGTTCGGCGCCCTGGACCTCGACAGCCCTTCGCCAACACCTACGGCACCCAGCAATGGCAACGCAGAGAACGACAAACGAATCATGCTCATCGAAGAGTTTCCAAATACATTTTCCAGATCATCATCTGCCCTATCATCTTTTAGAGGAGCGCTATTGCACTTTCTATCCAGCCATGTACCGTCATTATCCATGTTTTCGCAACAAAGTCGGCGAGAACCAGTTAAGCCAGTCATTATGGTCATTTCAGAAACATTACTCACGACAACATCCGCATCTGCTGACAGCTTGACGGCGCACCGGCTTCTCGGGCCAGAGATTCTGGGCCATCCCGGCGTGGGCGTGATTGAATTCAACGCCATTGCGCCATCACTACTGGCCAAGGCTCTAGAGCTCGTGGTTCTAAAGGAGGCGCGAAAATCAGGACGCCGACGGACGCCCGGACCAATGGTTCTCAAGAGGCTTGGAGAAATCGGCGATGTGCGGAGTGCCATTTCATCGCTCGAATTCTTGTGTCTGAAAGGAGACCAGGACGCGGACTGGGGCGCCAAAGTCGCTTTCACAAAGCAGAAGAAGAGCACCAAAGACGGCATCGGGATGACTCAGGGTGAACATGACAGTCTCGAGCTTATTTCACAACGAGAAGCAAGTCTGGGCATCTTCCACGCTGTCGGTAAAGTCGTGTATAATAAACGAGAGGAAAAGGCATCCGGCGACGATGCAGAGATACTACCGAAGTATCTGTCTCACCAATCTCGACCTCAAAAGTCACAAATAGTAGTTGACACTTTGATCGGCGAGACAGGGACTGATACCCACACATTCATCGCCGCCTTACACGAGAACTACATTCTTTCCTGTGAGAGCACAGGGCCCATGGACCTCTCCACGCCGATGGATTACGTCAACGAATGCATCGAGCACCTGTCGCTTAGCGATCTCATGTGCCCTTCCCAAGACGTCTTCTTTGGCGGGCGCGGCTTCGGAGGCCGAGACACCGGCAGCCACGTCCTACGACAAGACGAGATGATGTTCGAAGTCGCCGTCCGCGGCATGCTCTTCTCGCTCCCGAACCCGGTCAAGCGCAAAACGACAGGCATGGCTAGGAGCAGCGACGCCTTCAAGATGTTTTACCCCGCGAGCCTGAAGCTCTGGCGCGCCAAGGAGGAAATAGGCGGCCTCGTCGACATGTGGTCCTCACGCATGCTCCGTGGCGAGGACCAAGTCGCCCGGCGAGACATGACAGCCGGCGCCAGCGCCTTCCGCCGTGCTCCTCTGTTAACGGCTGGCACGCCGCTCAGCCAGGCTAGCCAGATCCCCTCCACGAAATCACTAGACGCGCACACAGACGACAGCAATAGCACTCCGCTGCTGTCGCTGGGAAGCGCGGCGCGACGAGAGCTGCTGCTCGAGCGACTGCCCTACACGGCGCAAATTGCGCGCGCGCGCCGAAACGGCCCCCACATGCGCGAGCTGGAGAAGATTGTGTCATTTAGCGGCATATCGGGCGCCAATGATAATGAAGAGGACGTGGACGAAGAGGCGGGCGCCGGCACGGGCGAGGCCTGGGCGACGGACAAGCCGTCCGAGGAAGCGAGCCCGCGGAAGAGGCGCGCGGGCATCAAGTCCGCCGCGGTCACGAGCATGCTGGCGCAGAAGCTGGTCCTAAGCGACGATGACATTGAAGACTAGAGAAACTGTGTTGGGACAAATGAAGAAGAAGAATATTGTGTATAATAGCTGTTGCAAACCTGCTGGGTTGGGATTTGGAGTTGTGAAGGGTTAGAAGATTTCCAGAGGTGGACGTAGGCTGTAACTGTACTGGACATATACCACTTGCTATTTCGAGAATACATCTACTTGAACACTTTTCAATCGGTGACTGTAGCAAATTTGCATGGAATTTGTCTTCACAATTTGTATTTATTACATTAAACATTAAGGATTATCTGCTATCATTACTTCGTGCCGCCGCTTGCCTCGTATGGCATTCGACTCATCATCGCTCACGCCTTGGCAGGCTGCGTCGTAGATGTCGCGTCAGTCGCTGCAGCATGCTGCTCATTCGACGCAACGGGTTCATTCACCGCAACGGGTTCACTTGCCGCAACGGGTTCACTTGCCACAACGGGCTCACTCGCTGCAGCAGGCTGCTCACGGGCCGCCACGAGCGCACCCGTCGCAACAGGCTGCTCACCGGCCGGCATCTCGCGCGCCGCCACGACGCCCGCCTCTTGGGCATGCGCATTCCGCGCCGCGAGCTCATACCCCTCCTGCTGCGCCGCCGCCTCCGCCGGCGTCACCCCGACGTGGTGGTCCGCCGTGTAGCCGGCCGAGCCCTTGTACTGGGCGGCCTCGCGGCGGCGGCGGCGGCGCCTGCTCACGCAGCAGCACACGCAGCAGCAGATGGCGAGGCTGACGACGATGATGGGCAGGCCGATGACCAGGAAAATGTACAGGCCGACCCAGCTTTCGCCGGTGCCGTCGCCCTCGGTGTGGTAGGCCGTCTCGCAGCGGGGGGCGCTGGCGCTGGTGCGGGTGCTGGTCATGCCGCGGCCGCTGCTGGTGGTGCTGCTACTGTTGGCGGCGGCCATGGATGTGGTCATCGTGTCGCCGCCGGGCACCCACGAATAGAGCTGGACGTTGGTGCAGGTGGACGTGAGCGGCGGCGGCGCGGGGCTGAGCTTGGAGGCGTCCGTCGGCTTCCACCGGATGCTCCAGGGGCGGTGCAGGCGCATGTTTTTGTAGACCACGACGATGCCGTGGTCGGTCACGGTCGACGTGGGCGCGCTGTCTGATGAGGACACATACTGACCACAGTAGCCGCCATACGAGAGGCTCGGCGTGGCCTCGATATATGTCGGTTCAAAGCCGCTGGATGCGCAGGCGCCCAACACGTTAGCTACTTTGATTTCCATTCATCAATGGCCGCATCACACAGTGCTGAGACTGAACATACCTGGCGCAGCAACTGGCCGTGTAGTAGAGGTCTTTGTCTTTCATCTTGTACTTGGTGTTTCCGCCCACGCCGTACGCCGTCCAGCCGGCCGGGCACACGGCGGGATCATAGGAGCTCTCGCGGGCGTCCACGTCGGGCGCACCCGAGGGCTGGCAGCCAGCCTCGCTCGATAGCTGCAGCGTCCACGAGGTCGTCGTCGCCTTGTCGTAGCGGTATGTGCTGGTGACGGCGACGGTCATGGTGGGCAGGAAGGCGTCGCGGCAGCTCGACGGCGCCTCGAACGGCGTCGTTAGCGTCATGGTCTTGAACCGCGCCTCGACTTTTCTGGCGGCCGGCGAGGCTGCGGCGGCAGCGGTGATGCTCGCCGCAGGACTCATGATTGCTGGGCGGGAGGTCGTTGCGAGAGCTGATGATGGTACGCACGCTTACACGCAGATACACACACTCACACGGAGATAATCGAGATCGACATGATAAGGTTACCGAAAGAGTTTCTTGCACGTGTGAGTGGGCATGTCGGTTTATTTGTATTAACCCGTCGCAAGGCTTCATGTACCTTATTTCAAGGCTCTTTTAATCTACTTGGTGGAGAGTCAGCCTGATCTATAGCGTGCGGCCTCTGACCTTGGCAGAAGGAAACTAAAAAGGCACGATGAACGAATGGCGTATGGCGAAGTAAGCAGAGGAAAGTCTATAAAATAAGATAAAAGTTTTGTTACTTTCTATTTCTCCCTTTCCCCTTTTTCAGTTTGCTTTTGGAACTTTCTATCAACATTGGGTTTCTCGTTCTCATCTCCAACCGAGCACATGGTTATAGTTATAGATTAACTGCGGCTGAAGCCACGACGAGGCGGAGCAGATTTTAGAGTAGCGGGCCATGCTCCCAGGAATAGCAGGTCGCAAACTTGGCTGGGCGCCGCTTCGTATTCACGCTTGGGGGAGTCTGCACAAGGAGACCATTGTGGGAAGCATGCATGCCCACTGCGACAGTACCTAGCGTCGCGATGCCACGCCACATGATAATGTGCCGTGCTAATTTAGATACGCCCAGCCAACATTTGCTTCTATACGCAATATAATTTTTTCATTTTCTGAAATGATTTGTGGAATGAAAAGAATTGGTTATCTTTGACTACGGCCTACGCCCGGTCGCACGGCGCCCGCAGTTATCGGCGGCGCCCCTCCCCCGCCATGACGAGGCGTGAATCGCCAGGCAGCCGCCGTGTGCAGAACCTAAACTCACCCAAGGCATCGAAATCTCCATCTTTCCCCATCTTAGCCCACGACACGCTTATATTTTATTCACATGCGATAGTATAATACCCTGCTTGCATAACTACCAGCATATCCACCAGACCATACAGCAAACATCCCCCGCTAGACACCACCCCGCCCCGCCGATCATGCCGCGCAAGACGCTGCGCGTTCTCTGCTTCGGCGACTCCCTCACGCAGGGCTTCCACAGCTTTGGCATGGGCGAGAGCCCGTACTCAACGCGGCTCGCGGAGCGCCTGCGCGAAGTGCTGCCCGAGGGCACAGCGCTCGAGATGCGCACGAGCGGCGTGCCCGGCGACGTCGCGGCGTTTCCGGGCTTCCGGGACCGCTTCACCCAGCAAAGTATGTCAGCCAACACACTCGATTTGGAAAGAAAGCACCGTACTGATGAGTAAACAGTTACCTTGATGCCATTTGACTGGGTGATTACGCTAGGTGGTACAAAGTACGTACATCCTCCCCGAAATGGATGACATTTTGTTTTGACAGTAATTGTAGTGATATTGCCATGGGATGCCATGTCGACGTCACCTTCAAGTCCCTACAGACCATTTGGAAGCTCGCCCTCTCGCGGCGTTGCAACGTCCTCGCTCTGACGGTACCAGAAGTCGCTGGCAACTTCTCCACGGTCGACGCCAAGCGTAACGACCTCAACGCGCGCATCCTCAACTTTGAGGCTGAAAACTAGTACGGCGTCGTGGAATCTACTTCTTTCTTGTTAACCGCTAATTATCATCGCAGCTACACCTTTGATCTTTATAAGAAGCTGCCATATAAAGCTCTAAATGAGTTCAAACGCCAGCTCTACTGGGACGATGGTGTACATCTGACTGAAGAAGGGTATAAATGGATGGGTGACCAAATCGCCGACGCCCTCGTGCCGCTTGTGCTAGGGGACTCGGCAAAGTTGGAAGAGGAGGAGGAGACCCCGAAAGGAATCAGCAGAGGCTACGTTGTAGTGCGGAAAGAAGACTTGGAATAGTGTACAGTATATAAAGGCAGCTTTTCTTTTCATGAATATAAAACAATACGCTATATAGGCCCCCTTTTGTCTAATTCTGACCGAGCCAGGGTAGCGCCCTGTATGCTATGCTAATGACCAACAAACGCCGTTCCCAAGTCGCAAGATGATGCGTGTATTAAACTGCCAAATGCGTAGCGACGAAATCCTGGACAAGTTAGTCGTGGTATGTGTAGAGAAGAAGGGAATACGTACTGGAAATTCCTTTTGCAACGAGTTGGTCACCTGTTCCACCTGCTGCGCCAGGCTCTCGACGTTGGCGTCCCACTTGCGCGTCTGCTTGCCGACCATCTCTTTGGCGTGGCCGCTGCCCTTTTCGCCCGAGGCCTCGCCGCCTTCGAACCAGACGGTGCCCTCGAGCTGGTCCATGCGACCGACGAGGCGTCCCTGCTCAATCATGCGGGCGGTCGTCTGCTCGGCCTTGTTGGCGTCGAGGCCGAGCAGCGAGCCGAGGGCCTCGAAGCGAATGTTGTCGTAGAGGCGCGACGCGCCCAGCAGGTTGTGCTCGACGACGGCCTTGGCCAGCACCGTCGACCCGTCCGACGTCTTCGCCAGCTGGTGCGGCTGCAGGCCCTCGGCAAAGGTGCTCACCTCGCCGGGCGACAGCAGCCGGTCGAGGAACATCTTCTCGAGGATGCCAAACTCGGCAAGCTGCGGCGCGCGGTCGTCCTTGTACAACCGTCCGAGGGTGCGGCTGCGCATGGGCCCCGCGGGCGCCAGGATGGCGCACTTGATGGCCATGCTGAGCGTGTGCAGGCGCTCCTCCTCGGCGATGGCGGGCGAGAAGCTAATCTCGTGGTACCGCCCCGCGGCGCCGAGAAAGTCGCGCTTGGCGTCCTGGATGCGCGCCTGCGACAGCTTGAAGTGCAGCGTCAGGTCCGGGTCGCTGATGGTGTGCATGATGTTCTTGAGCTTGTTGAGGTACGTCTCGGCGGCCAGCGAGTCCTCCACCTCGAGGTAGTTGCGCACGATGCGGATCCAGATCTTGGCGCGGTCCGCGTCGCCGACTTTGCGCTGCGCATTGTCGAGCGGGATCTCGGCCAGCGTCTTGGCCGCGTCGAGGAAGTCTTCGTTGTTCTCGTGCGCCGTGGCGACGAGCTCGCGAATGTCAGCCGCGGCATCGGAAAAGGACGACGGCTGCGCGGCGAGCAGCGTCAGCGCGTGCGAGCCCACCTCGATCCAGAGGTCCTCGTTCTTGAGGCCGCGCAGCGTCGTGACAAAGGCGGACAGCACGGCGCGCGTGGACACGACGCCCAGCGCCTGTCGGAAGAAGGAGTCGGCCACGGCGTTGAGATCGTCCACGGCGGTGGCGGGCGCGGAGAGCGTCTTGATGTCGGCGAGGAGGGACTCGTAGAGGGGCGCCTTTTCGCCGGCGCCGGCCTCGGCATTGGCAATGGCCTCGGCCACCTTGGGATTGGGTGCCATGGCGAGAGTGATATCGGTGGTTGGTGAAGAAGGAGATGCAGATGCAGGTTGGGAGCTCAAGCTTGCTGCTGTGGTGGGGGCGGGGTGTCACCAGGCAGCGACAGCCTGGCGTGCAAACGCTGTACAATGGCCGACATGGTCAAGATTGACTACGGTATGGCAGAAAAAAAATTGCGACTTCAAAAGAAGATAAAGCTTAATTAAGTGGCTCTAAGTCCGGACTCCGCAGAGTATTTTTACTTTATGAAGTTCGGATGTAAGCGACGACGTACAAAGCTCGGCGTCGGTCATGTCGACAGTTCGGGCTCGGGCTCGGGCTCGGTATCGCTCTCGGTATCGCTCTCGGACCCGCTGTCGACAATAGGCGCTGGAAGAGGCAGTGCCAACCATCAGCGCTGATTATATAAATCCCATCTTCTTGGCAGTTTTTGAAAAGAAAATCATCAATACAATCAATTCGTTTTGTTACAATCTGATTCCTTTAAAACTACTCTCTCAAAGCCTATACTTCGCACACACCACACAAACCACATCTTCCACGCATACATCATGGGTCTTGTCAAGAAGCTCATCGTTGGTGGCACCATCTACGGCGTCGCTCGCGAATTCAACAAGAAGCGCGAAGGCGAACAGAGCCGCCAAACTCCGGAACCCTATCCGCCGCAGCACGCGCAACAATCCTACTATCCTCCTCCTCCTCCTCCTGCCCAGCAGGCCTACTATGCGCCACCGCCCCAGCACTACCAGCAAGGGCCGCCCGCGTATGAGCACCACTACCAGCCTGCTCCCTCTGGCTACAGCGCTCCCAACCAACCCAGACAAAATTGGGACGAGAAGCGATAAGCTCGTATCTTTCCGTTTTGGGGATTTTTACAGAAGCGACGGTATCTGGCGTTAAACGGTTAATTGCTTTCATCATCGAGGCGCTCGAGTCCGTCCAAGAGGCCGGCCTTGGCGTCGAACGCGGTCCAGATGGGGGGGAGGTTGACGATGAGGACGCTGACGCCCATCTCGAGGACCCAATAAAAGGTGACTTTGGACATGTAATCTAGAATAGAGAACTGGGATTAGACTTTGTGTTTAGACATGGCAATATAATTGACTTACACTCCATATCGCGATTGATAACCTCACGTCCAACTAAATTAAATGGTCAATTTGACTGTGCAAGTAGCGGGAGCAAAAGTTCTTACGGTGAGCCATTCCCAATACCACATAAAGGCGAGCAATGGAGGCTCCAACAGCGCTATGACGGTTAGCTGACACTTGTGGCGACCGGGGGGATGACTTACACCAGCGCAACCAGGAAGACACTTGCAATGGCCAGTTTGTTCTTCATCGTAGTAGCTAGTTTCGTAACCTATACAATACAATGATTAATTTCAAAATGGGTCGAAATGGCTTTTGTGCCAACATTTACGTACCGGATACATTGGAAGCAAGACCACAAAAACGTCCAGCAGGACATCTGACACCGCCACGCCCTCGATCGACGGGTAGGACAAGGTACAGTACTTGAGCTTGGTGCCATCCCACGGCGCGTCGAAGTGTGTACCGCACTGAAAGATTGTCATGAAGACGAAAAGAACGGTCCAGACGCCCAGCACTGGCAGGGCGACGGCAATGACGCGCGCAAGGGGGCGGTGCTGACCACCAGCGCAGAAGACACGGCGGTAAAAGAGCAGCGCGCTGGCCTTGACGGTGCCGAAGACGACGATGCTCATCACATTGAAATAAAGCAAGGACTACCCAGAGAGAAAGTCAGCATGTGTCACGTTTTGGGCTAGACGCGGAAGGGGAGCGGGCGAACAAATGCGGTTGCCTTGTCCATGTGCGACGGCGCCCCAGGGATATAGTCCCGCCTGGGATAGCCCAAGGTATGGCGGCCGATGCCTGCGGATACTTTGTTAGTTATGAAGTCTCATAATGTTTCATATTTTTTCTTACAGTCGAAACAAAGCGAGGTCGCAATGACAAAGGCCACCTGCCGCAGAGTATTAGCATCAACAAGCAGACTCGGGCACATTCTTTCAGAAAGCAGCACGTACCCACGCCGGCAGCACCATCCAGTCGTCCAGAAGCAGACGAGCGCCCGCGGACTTGCGACTCCAGAAACGCAGTGCGACCGCCTGAGTCGCCAGCAAAAGCAGCACAGAGCCCAAAGCGACGAGGCTCACGGCGCTGCCCTCGCCGAGATGGGCCTTTGGCAGGTCAACGATGCCCATGACTGTCTGCATGGCGAGTTTCAATTCCGCTGTCGATAAATGTAGGTGAAGTGATAAAAATTGGTGTTTTTTGGCGTGATTTATTGAGATGCAGGGAACAGAATAATGACACAGAGCTGTCGGTGAGGGCGATGAGTTTATATGTGTAGCCGGCAATTGGTGTTGCTGGGGATGAGTAAGGAACCTTTGTCTCACAAGGGTGCCGTATCCGAAACGCAGAATCTCGGACAGAAAACAGAGGATGAGCGGACAAAAAACATAGACTCGAGACGATTTGGGCGCTAGCAAACAACCTGGTGTGACGTTATGTGCTGCAGCTTATTACGTTTAGACGATGGGCTCTAAAGTGACATCGCTCTGCTGTGGAAATTGGCATTCTTGACAACGAGAACCTTTTTTTTTAAAAAAGAGGGAAAAAAAGAAAAGAAACCCGCATTTAAATCTCTTTGCTTTATTTGGCATTTCGCTCAATCTCGTTTCTCTTTTTTTTCTTCACAGTCATTGCACCGATTCAATATGTACTGAATTGTCAAGCTACCCCCGCCCTCGGCGACTTTTGAGCTTTAAGGCTGAGGCCTGTTCAGGATATGACAATCGCGATCATCCTCTTAGTTATGAAGTGTCGCATGTATAATTCCATACTGCTAAAGCCTGCCACGCCCGATGTTGCACTCGAGAGCCATTTCTACTTTCCGTTACACCAATGGTTCGTAATCCCACTCCTCGTCCTGCTTCACGAGGCAGATCCACTGCTTCATCGGGTGCTGCTGCGCCTTGAGCCACATGTCGCGCAGGCTCACGCCCTCGTACCGCGCCCCGTAGAATCAAGCGTCCAGCCAGTAGATCTACACTTTGCACCAGCCTGCTACATCTGCGATGACAGCTCCCAGTCGGTGTTGTACGCCACCCAGAAACTTACCATGCTATCATTAGCTACTGCTATGATGCTATCTTCCACGACGATGAATATATTCTTCGAAAAGGCTGTGGAATAGAGTGATTCTCGGTAAAATTGAGAATGCCCTATGAAGTTGCTAGCAGAAGAAGCAGATCCTTCTGCATTGCACTATTCGTCGAGACGACGCGGGCAACTTGGTATTGCGGCACCGCCAGTGGCATCAGATCACCGGCTCCTCCGTACTCTGTGGCGCGGGAAAGATAAATGACAAACCGATGCTGCAATAGGCGCCAGTGTCGGTATCATTGCTACAATATCGTCAATGTACCAGCCAAAAATATACAAACCAGGTGTTTGAACATAAGGTAGGATGATGTGCGGGACGAAGACGAGGACGATGGCGAGCTTGAAGGAGAGCTGGCGCTTGTGGCCAAGGCGGACGTTGACAATGAACTGGTGCTTGTGGCCGAGTCGGAGGTTGACAAAGAGCTGGTGCTTGTGGTTGAGGTGGACGGCAATGAAGAGCTGGCGCTTGTGATGGAGACTGAGGTTATTGTGTGAGAATGCCGTGGCTCTCTACCCCCCACAGCATCAAAGCACGTGCTGCCGCCGCACGTTTCGGAGCTATTTCCGGCGCAGGCAACATTGCAGTCGGATAGGGAGGGAGTGAAGTCCCCATTGATGTATTTGCCACACCAGCATTCCACGCCAGCTTTGAAGCCTACGTACGGGTAGCCAGCGCTCCAGCATGCCGCCTCGCAGTTGGCGCGAGTGAGTTCGTTTCCGCCCGGAAAAGACAGCTGGGTTTGAAAGGGATGGTGTACGGCGTCTTGATAGCAACCCACGGCAGTCCAGAGCGGAGGAGCCGGGGTGGTTGTGGTTGTGGTCGTGCTGACGGTCGTGGAGGTGGTTGATGAGGTGGTCTCCTCGGCTTCGACTAGCACGCAATACGACTGAAAGCGCCAGCCCTCGCAGTGCAGCCCGACGGAAGGGTTCCAACGGGAAAAGGTCTCTGGCGAAACAGTCCACGCCTTGCGAATGGAGTCGCAGGTACGGGTGCCCAGGTTGTCATACCAGTAGCTGCACCCCGGGATGGTTTTCGGGTCCCAAGTCAAGCCTGGCTGCCTGTTAGCCAGGACTAGGCTCGCCCAACCGAGGAACGACACGGCTGAATGAAGTAGTGGAGGTGGCATTTTGATGCTGCGTCGAAAGGGTCGTGAAAGAGAGTGCAGCGAGACGTAACCCGATATGAAACAATTGCAAGAAGGCAAGTAGTTGGCTGAACAGACGACAGAACGGATACAAAGCAATGGGCACAAAACTAGATCGTATCGGAAAGGGCGCATCTCTCCGACTCTGGGGGTCCCTTTATTATCAATGGGTAAAGAGACAGTATCCACATACTTGATGGAAGCCTCCACTCCATGGACACAGAAATAGCCGTTGAAACTGCGGTGATAAAGACAAGGCTATTAACATCCTACCAACAGAGGCTGCACCACGTTTTCGAACACCCGCTGAAGCGGTGGCGTGGAGAGTGGGTAGAAGGAACGCATCTGTGGGGTAACTTTTTCAATAGTTTCTTCTTCGTCAGGGACTTGAACAACTCAATTCGGAAGGTGGGCGTTGTATCCCAGCCTTATTACCTGAGGCGGTAACAGCTCGGAAATTAGTATTGCTGCTTGAGCAGCGGCAGGCCCGAATAGGACGCCGTGCGCGCCACAGGCGGGTGGTTAGTTGACAAGTAGTTGCTGTCAATTTGTCTTTCCATATTTGCAACAGGTTCGATTTTTTTGTATCAAGCGCGTAAACACGCAGCCGGTCTCGTTCATTTTTGTAATACTCCGTTTCTGTTCACCTTTTCGTCTAGGCTGCTCATTCACCCTACGCGTACTTCTACCGCTCCATAAGCCCTAGAAGACGTCCGAGAAGGTGCGGAATGGTTTCTAACTTGTAGGACCAGTTCAAATAGAATTGCAGGGGTAAAGGTTTGTTCAATTAATGTGTAGCGTGCCAACGTTTTCTTGTTCTCTGGTGCCAAGTGACGAGAAAGAAGCTTCAACAATTGTCGTGCTTGTATTCTCAACTGCGACTAGAAAATTTAACTATAGACGACTAGACTTCCTCTATAGGCCACGGCCCATAAGTTGGTGGATTGTGAACTGATTTTAGTTCCATAATCATCCGCCGTGCTCGCCGCCATTTCGCGAGGTATTCTCCTGGATTATCCAACTCATCGTCCGAGGCCGCCATGAGCGCCGCTTTTCGGCCGCCCCAGTCTCGTTGCTCATGTTGCGGGTCAAAATGCAACATTTTCTTATGAACAAGTTTTTCGACGTGAAGATAGTTGGCTGGCGACAGCCACTCCTCTTCAGAAACGGTGTCGCTAATGACACGCATGTAGAATCGAAGAGGAGGTCCCTCGCCATCTTCTGGGCTGTAAAATGATTCAAACGCCCGAAACCAAGCTGTAAGCCAATGTTTGTACCTTGCAGCGTAATTTTCGGAATATGTGCGGCCTTGGTTTATCCGAATGGTAAGATCCCTCAGCGATTGAAGATTTTCTTCAATCCAGTCGTGTCCTGTTACGTATAGGTCATTTCCAAGATAAAACTCCTCGTCCCACATGGTCAGAACAAGATGATGAGTGCGCAAAAACCACGGGTGCTTAATCAAGTCGTGGATCCAGCGGATATTGAACTTTACAATATCAATTGCGCTGCAAAACCAGGAGGGAAGGCCGCCTGTCGGTTTGGTGTTTTCTGTGAAGAAAAATTGCAGAAATGCGCGTGATTCCTTGCATGCTTGGTAGGCAGCGGTCGATTCGATAGCAAAAAAAAGGCGAGAGCCACCATTGTCGAGGTCCACATGCCCAAAATAGGGGACAGGTAGGCTTTGATGGCTGATAGAGAGTGGAGAGAGTTCATCATCAGCAAATCTTTCCCTCTCCCAGCCGCCGGTTTAACACCACAGACGGATGTTCGGCCGTGAAGGTCAGGGTCATTGGACCAAGGGTAGCCAGCCATATTTTACGGCGGAGCTCGCTCGGCAACTGTAAAAAAATTTGAAACATGGCTGTATTAGCGCTGCGAAGATTATGATATGGACGTTTCGAAGCTCATCCGAGAGCATTGCATATTAGTTCATATGACAAGAAAGATGCATGGAGGATTTGCAATGCCATTCGATTAGGTACTAAAAAGGTGCATGGGGTTGGGGAACTCTTGCACAAGCGCTGCTGGTTCGCCACAACTGCAGGAAAGACTCCGCACCCCGCCCAAAACCAGTAGGGAACACTTTGCCAGGAGAAAATAATAATAATAACAATTTATTTTAAGGGATGGAATTATTAATGTCCATGCGTTAGGTAGATAGATTTGTAGGTAAATAAGTTACATAACCGTACCCAGCTACACCCACCCACCTATTGAGTAGCTCCGTTAGTCGGACAGGACGCTAATTATACTCAGAACAATATCTTAATAATAAATAAGTAACTAGCTATTAAGAATATTACCCGTAATAGTAATATCATTATACTTAAATTAATTACTTGAGATCTAGACTAGCTAGACTAGCGATAGGATCCTTATGGCTTAATGGCTTAACGCTCCTTAAGCTTAGTTATTATCTTGAGTACAGATATTGCTATTGCTTCCAATTGGCATATCACGTGTCCCAGCCTTTCTACCGTGCTCTATCTGTGTTGTGTTGTCTGCAGGGTAGGAGCTGAGTTGGACTCGTTTCCCCGCATCGTTCCAACGAGTAGAAAGCTGCTTGCTCGACTCGGGAAGAATGCCGCAGAATATCATTCGGAATCGAGAACGGGCTCTCTCTTGATATTTTGCGATTGTCCTTTTTACTCGTCGCCAGGATTCGGTCGTAGTAATGACTAAGCTGAACACAGCCGTCCAAGCTGTCCGCAAGCTTATAGAGGATGCGCCGGCGGACCTGCTTCCTGGACGATTAAACTATCTTGGGCTCCAGCTTGAAGCAAAGTTCTTACAGACAGATGACATGGCAGATATTGACGAAGCCATTCAGGTTGCACGACGCGCTGCTAACCTGGCCAACATCCCTCTTGATCGTGCCTCATACCTACACAACCTCGCAAATCATCTCGGCCAACGATACTCGAGGAGGTTGGATGCCACGGCTGATATTGACGAAGCGATCGAAAGCTGCAGAACAGCTATAGACATACACCGAACATCTGGTGACTCAACAGTAGAGGAGCAGATCAATTACGCCTCTTACTTGAATAATCTTAATGAGCGTCTTGCCCAACGATTCTCGAGGACGGCGAGTCTGGCTGATCTCGAAGAAGCCATCCAAGTCGGGCGACAGGCAGTTGACTATTCTCCAGAAAATTTCAGTGATCGCCCACTATTCCTGAATAATCTTGCGAATCGCATCCACTGTAAATATTCAAACACGGGATCCCAAGCCGACCTCAACGAATCTATAATCATCATGCGGCAAGTCATCCATGCTACGCCGGCAGATTGCCTACGGCGACCCGGACGCCTTCGCAACATTGCCGTTCAGCTTGGTAGTCGATTCGCCGCTACAGGGGAGGTGGCCGATGTTGACGAAGCAATTCAAATGATACGTGAAGCCATCGATATTGCACCCTCAGATCATCCCAACCTATCAAGGTGGTTGAATACCCTAGCTAATTGTCTTGGGGATCGATATTCTGTGGCAGGCAAGCTACGGGACCTCGAGGAGGCCATAGACGCGATACAACAGGCTATTCATACTGCGCCAGAAGACCACCCGGAGCAAGCTGGATGGCTCAGCAATCTTGGAATCCAACTCTCTGAAAAGTATGCAAGGACGAGTCAAATAACCGACATCGATGAGGCAATTGCGGCCCTGCAACGAGCGACTGAGAAAACGCCACCGGATCATCCCAACTACGCATTTTATCTCAACAATCTTGGGAATCACTTTGGTGATAGGTTTCGGGCCTCCCATGACCTTTGTGACCTTGACGAAGCAATTCGAAAAGTCCGACAAGCCATCAGTTTAAGCAAAGTCGATCATATAAATTACGCTATTTATTTGAGCAGCCTCGGGCTTCTGCTCGCAACCCGGTATCGGAGCACAGGGGAAGCAGCGAATCTCGAAGAAGCGATCCATTTGTCACGTAAGGCCATGGAAATGACTTCTCCAGACCATCACGCGCAGGCTCAGAGGCTCAATAATCTTGCCAATCAACTTGGCGAGATGTCTTACAACACAGACTCATTGAAGGATCTCGAAGAATCTGTTCAACTTGCCCAGAAGGCGGTGGATATCACCTCGGAGGACAACATATACCTTGCAAACTGGCTAAGCGATCTTGGCGTTCAGCTATGTCATCGATACCTCAGGATTGGCAGTATGATGGACCTCGATAACGCAATTCAGGCTACGCGCAAATCAATTGAAGTGGCCGTGGAGGGCTTTCACGACTACGGGAAGTTTCTCAACAACCTTGAGGTCCAACTTGGTGAGAGGTATGATAGGAATAGGGCTATGGTTGACCTTGATGAGTCAATCCAAGTTGGCAGACAAGCTATTGATGCTAGCACAAAAGGGGGCCCCGATTACGCCATGTACTTGAGTAACCTCGGAGGCCAACTTAGCAACAGATTCGACAGGATGGGTCTGATGAGGGATATCGACGAAGCTATTGAAGTTGCGCGGCAAGCTGTGGCAATGACTCCGGAAACTGACATCAGGAGCCCAGCGTACCTGCACAACCTTGCAATTCATCTTGATCTCAGATATAAAGCGACAGGCGCAGCGGCCGAGCTTGACGAAACAATCCAGATCGCCCAACTTGCTTCGGACAGGGCGTCAGACCATCACCAAGAAAAGGCTGCGTATCTAAATACACTGGGATCGCAGTTTTATAAAAGATACGAAAAATTGGAGACGATAGATGACCGGGAGAAAGCAATTGAGATCACCCGCAAGGCCATCGCAGTGGCGCCGGAAGACCTCGCTTCTAGAGCAATGTATCTGCTCAACCTTGGGACCCAACTTGCCTACCGATACAAAAAGACGAACTTGAAAAATGACATCGATGAGGCTATTCTTCTGTCTAGAGCCTCCTTGAGCACCTCGAATGCTTCTACCATCATACGCGTGAACGCCGCAATAGCGGTATTTCGATTCTCCGTCTGGAGTTCAGACTGGCAGCAGGCCTGCGAAGCGGCGCACGTGGCCGTTGATCTCATACCCAAAATGGCAATGCGCTCACTGGAGACTGCTGACAAGCAGCACCTTCTGGGACAAATTCCCGGGTTGACCTGTGATGCCGCTGCCGCGGCGCTCCAAGCGGGAGAGGACCCGTCCGTGGCGCTGCGCTTTCTGGAGCAGGGTCGCGGTGTGCTTGCAGCGTCGGTCGAAGAGATGCGAGCCGAGCTTGTCGATCTTCGTGGAAAACACCCTGACCTGGCAAGCCGATTTGCACAGATATGCGCCGAACTCGATGGACCGTCTGGTATGCGCGGTACCCGATTGATGAGTGGCACAGACGGCTCTCGCCGGCAGTCACGCCCGAGCCGACGCTACGAAGCGGGTAACGAGCTCGACGCGCTGGTTGTCGAAATTCGGAGCAAACCCGGATTCGAAGAATTCTTGCTGCCGCCGAGTACGGATGAAATGAAAGCTGCCGCGAGCCTCGGGCCGATTGTTGTTGTTAATGTGAGCGAGTACCGCTGTGATGCGATCCTTGTCGAGAAACACAGGATTCGATTCGTGCCTCTGCCTGGCCTCATGATCAGTGAGCTAGAGACGATCAGTCGAGAGCGTAGGATGGGCGATGGTTCGACCTTGGCGCGGCTATGGGTCGTTGTGGCCAGTCCAGTTCTCAACGCACTGAGGCTCACACAAGCTCCGTTGGGCGGCAATTGGCCGCGCGTGTGGTGGATTCCGACAGGTGCCTTGAGTAAGTTCCCTCTCCACGCAGCAGGGTACCACGACCGAGTTTCCGGCGAGACTGTCCTGGACAGGGTTGTATCATCCTACAGTGCGTCCATCCGGGCAATTATACACGGCCGGCGGCGCAATCTGGATGCAGCTGCGCCGGTTGCGAATCAGGCATTGCTGGTGGCCCTAGAAAATACTCCTGGGAACAGTAGGCTGCCTTTCGCGACAAAGGAAGTGGATGCACTACGCGGTCTGTGCAAGTCCATGTCCTTCAAACCTGTTGAACCGGGACGGCGCAAACAAGACGTTGTCTCTCATCTGCCGCAGTGCAAAATATTTCATTTCGCAGGGCATGGATACACGGACGCGTCTGATCCTTCACAGAGCTTCCTGATGCTGGAGGACTGGGAAAACGACCGGCTAACAGTGGACGCGCTTCTCAAGATGAACCTGCGCGAGAACTCACCGTTCCTTGCCTATCTTTCCGCCTGCGGCACGGGGCAGATCAAAGACGACAAGTTTCTCGACGAGAGCATCCATCTAATCAGCGCGTGCCAGCTTGCTGGGTTCCGGCACGTTATAGGAACACTGTGGGAGATAAACGATGAGTTTTGCGTCGACATGGCTAGACTGGTGTATGACTGGATAAGAAACGGGGGTTTGGATGATGGGTCGGTTTGCCGCGGCCTTCATAATGCGTCTCGGCGGCTCCGAGACCGCAAGCTAAAGGAGACGGCTATGGCGAGATCTACATTAAATTGTACCAGAGTGCCCAGGGATGCAGATTTGCTCGAGGACGACGACGCGCCCCAACACTGGGTCCCGTATGTTCATTTTGGGGTTTAAAATGGCTTAGCTTGTTCATCGATGTGATGTAGAAAACTAATTTGTGCTTGTATAAACTCTTAAGTCATTACGATATGCACAGGAAAGTTCAGTGCATCCCAAGCCTCCGTTGCATGTGTGCTAGGATGTGCAGCTCTATCACCAGCACCTGCCTTAATCAGCGCATTGATAGTTGGCAGCTCAAGCGAACTGAATGAGGTGGGTTGGGATGTGACAAAGACTTTGATGGTGTCGTTGCACGCCCGCTGCTCGTGCAATACAGGAGGGACGCTCATCCTTATTCGCTTGGCGACCTCGCCTGTGAATTCCTGCTCGCCGTTGGCAAACTGCTGGCGCGGGGGAATGACCTCGTACGACCCGCGCAGCAAGCCCTTGACCTGCCAGCACGGACCGAAGTGGTAGATGTGCACGTACAGAACCGTGGTGCCTACATTCCGCACGAGCAGTCGCAGTATGCTGTTGTGCTGCGCCTCGATCGACGTGCCAGGGCCGGACGCTATGCCGTTGCTGCTGACTATGGAGATGTCGAAGGAGGCCCGGAAGGCGTACGTGGAGGCGTTGTTCGCGAGAGCCAGTGCCAACTTGTACCGGGCCAGATGCTCCAGAATGGTGGAGGCGCGGTGGATGCCTGTGCCGGCGCGCGGCATTGGGGGCAGATTGGCGAGCGTCTGGCCGGATTCCAGGACTTCGTACGCGTCAGTCTTGGTGTTCAGCACCAGCTCGAGAGCTGGAGCCGCCTCGTCGCTGCCGTCAGTCTGGACGCAGACGGACCGTAGCGCCAGCGCGGCAGGCCATTCATCGCGATGTGGGAGGCTGGATGCCAGGCGGACGGGAAAACTTGCGAGAGATGAACACGTGAGCGGCTCTGCAATTTGCGCTCGTCGACGATAGGGCGCGGGGTCTAGGAGCTCTAGTTCTGATGTGAGAGGCGCAGTCCGGGTAATCTCCGCGATACTGCATGCCTCTGTGTCGTTCTCATCCACCAAACCCGGCGCCGCCGCGGAAAGGGAGACCCTGTCGCCGTCACGGAAGCCGTGGGCTTGACCGGCCAACAAGTAAAGGGCCCCGGCACGCTCGACGACGCTGATGGACCTCGTGCTTTGGGGGACACTGGCCGTACCGAGGAAGCCCTGGCTGTCGTTACCGTACAGGACGGGGACTTGTGGTATGGATAGCTCCCAAAACTTGGCACACAGATGCCTACAAATATCGCCGTGTCTCCTGTTCAGCCCATGGTCGAGCAGCGCGCTTGCTAGGAAGTACGACAACGCGCCATATTGCGCGCCCCCGTCGGCAGTCTCGGAGCCCCCCTTGGCGTTCTCGTGCGGTCCGCACGCAGCGAGTATCGCGTATTGGTCAGGGTGCAGCAGCCAGTTGTCGTTCATGCAGGCATCTCGGGTTGACGAGCGAGTCGTGGTCTCTGAACCAGAGTCTTCCATACGCCAGGCGTCGAAGGATGCTGACGCTCCCACGTCGCAGTATGGGAGATACCGAACGCTGCTTTGAGCGTCTCGGTAGACGCTGCCGGAGAAGCAGCAGTCCAGGACGACAGTGACGAACAGTCCGTTCTGCACCATGCGCTTAATGAGACCTGCCAGTCGAGGCCCGCGAAGGAAGGGATCCCGGCCCTGCTCGCCGGCAAGGAGCACAAGGGCCAGGTCCCCAACTCCCTGGTTGGAGAAGTCGAAAGCGGGAGGAAGCCTGGTCCCATGGCCAGAGAAGTGGAAGTACACAAAGTCTCCAGGGTTCGCGGTAGAGGCGACGGTTTCCAGCGCCGACACGACGTTGCGGGCGGTGGGTCTGCGCTCTTCATCTTTCACTGGGGCGACTGCTCCAGGCTGACAGCTCCTGCTTGCTGTGAGAGCCTGAATATGGACCGAGCCGGGGTTTCTGTCGAGGCATTCTCTGATTCAATTCACGTCTCCCACGCAGCTGTGAAGTGCTCCTTCTGGGTAGGCATCGATGCCGACCAAGATCGCATAGCGTCCGGGCGGAGCGTGGCCGTCCATAATGCCCCTCCAAGGTTGAGCTGAGGCACGCGGTGATGGCTCTGGAGTGGTGGTTCCATAGGATGGTGCGCACGCAAAGGAGTTGGGCACCAAGGCTCACAATTGTGCGGTGTGGGGAAGCAAAGTGAGGCTACCAATACATACCATAGGATAGCGACATCCGTCTGAGGGAAAGACTGCGCCCCAAAGGAGACTTCAGCTACGTACGCGGCCATGGGCCAGAGGCTGCCTGGCAGTCTGCATGCAAGGTGGTACATTTATCTCAATCTGCGCGGGCGCAGCCGCCTCATGCGGCCTCGAGCCTCGCCATCAATATCGAGTTGCCGTCTTTAGCTACTCGACCGTCTCCGAAGCATAGAGTACAGTTCGTCGCGGATAGCACTGAGGCAACGAGGTAGGGCCCTTCAGGCGCACCCTCGGAATCCAGCAAATACACCCGGTCTCCGACTCGAAACGCTGGATTCTACGCAAAAGTGTGATTAGTATGTGGTATTTTATTTCGTTGCGATGGGCGAGCAACTTACCGTCTGCGAGCGAGCCACGTATGGGCGGTCCTCTTTGTCGGAGATGACGAAGTCATCCCTGCGGTTTCTGGTTCTCCCGTGTAAGCATCAGATAAGGGCGAGACAGGATAGCTAGTAAATAATCGTACTGTTCAGAGGTCATGGTTGTTGGGAGCCAAAATGTACGGGAATGCAGGAATCGTGATGCAAGTTGGGACGACTAGTGCGACATGTCCAAGTTTCGGCTCTTGTTCTTGATCCTTTTTTATACAAGTTCTAATTTAGGCAGTTAGGTAGTGTCAAGCATATAAGATGGTATAAGTCGACCACAAATGTGGTCGACCCATTTTTGGCCTGACAGGTAGGCATACCAGTATGATGCAGCCTGGCCTAGGCTAACGGACAGGTGCTGCAACCCTGCGACACATGGGCGATGGCTTTGCGGCCCCCTCTTTACGAGTCCCTGTCAGCACCTTATTCCGGCTTACTCACTGGGCGAGTGCACTGCGACGTGACGTCGAAAAGCTTGTGGATCTGTAGAAAGGAGCAGGACAGAAGAAGAAGGAGGAGGAGAAGAAAACCAGATACATGACAAGATGATGTCACTCATTCGGTCTCTTGTCCCTGACCCGCAGGGCTCTGAGGGGCCGGCCACTGCCAATGCAGACTTGGAGATGGGCAAAAGTATGCGCCCTGATAAAACATGTCCACATGCTAACGAAAGTAGTTGGAGACTACAGCCCTGGCTACCCGCGCTTCACCGCGCTCCTGTCTGCAAACCGTCCCTGGCTGATATGCCGCCGGTTTGACCAGCTCCGGGCACGACTGCTGCTGCTGAAGCAAGACAGGCTCTCCATGCTCGAACAGAAGCTCCAAAAAATTGACCGGGAGGAAAAGGCGCTTCTTTTTCTCGGAAACAGCCGTATCGATGGAAATGAGGACAGGCTGGTAACGCTCGCCGAGATTGCGGAAGCTCTGGCGGACTACGGTGAGGTTGGCCGAGCTGGCGGCCACTGATGGAATTGAGGCTAACTGGAACCTAGATGAGTTTATTGAGAGAAGCAGTCGGATGCTAAGCTTGCAGCCGGCGGAGCAGAGGGACGTGGCCAGCTTGCGGAATTGGGTGGATGGAACAGGCTGTCTCGCCCGGGACGAGACGGACTATCTCGCACACGACACGGAGCTGATTTCCCTGGTCTCGGTAACAGATCGAGCCGTTCTGAAGCTCGAAACGTGGCTAGAGCAAGGCTTGATTCGATACTGGGGCCGCCTCGGAATGGTAAGACTGGAGCTCGTCGTGGGAAACCGGGGGCTGCGAGGCGTTTGGCGGCTGACGAGATTCAGAACCAAACCAACAGGGCATCATCAGATCCGAATGTGTACATTTATAGGGCCTCGGTTATCCAGCGGGTGGCACAGGTGCTGCTGCTGTGTCTCATAACATTGCTGCTCATGATACCAGTGCTCATGTGCAACCTCGTCAACACCGTCTCTGTCCGCATCATCATCGTCATGGTGTCGACGACAGCCTACCTCATGGTCCTGATGTGGCTTACGAGAACGAGGACAATGGAGCTGATTCTCGCGGGAGCCACGTAAGTTCACGATTTTTTTATTTTTACTTTTTTATTTTTTGGGGGGGTGTCTCGCCTACTGCCAACACCTCGCAGGCTAACCGCGGGAGCTAGATACGCCACGGTGCTGATTGTATTTGTGTCCGGCACCGCAACGTTGTAAACTTAGGTGCCAGTCTCTATGGGATCCTTGGGTTGGAACTACTAGCTGGTTAATATGAAAACGGAAGAAAGGTATATTGCTATCCAACAACCTTTCCATCTGACGCAAATGCAGCCCGGCGTGCATGCATGTGCAAGCTCGTGGCCGTTTATCATTGGCCAGACGCCAGAATGACGCAACAATGCATGTGCTCAGGGCAAGGTGAAAGGGCGAAAAGTTACGTCTACATTGCAGACAATGTTTTCTTTCTTTAGCTTGCTTCATAAATGTTCATTTGTTTCACATCATAATTTGGCATGACTAACACAGTGCTGACCACGCCATCGCTGCAGAGACACTCACAATGTTAGTAAGATTTCCCAGTATCGGTGTCGGGCCACGATTCACCAGCTTGGAGTGTTGCTCAGACCTTCGAAAAGTACATATACATTCCGCGCTCGATGTGCAAACTTGATTGGCTGCCCTCTCTATTTTCGTTGACAAGAAAATAGATTTCGCAAGTTTCTTTTTTGCTCGTGACAGCTTATATTTCCTGCAGGTACTGCCGTTTATTATTAGAGACCTTCAATCACACCAGTTTGAACAGCCATGGGTATAAGTATTCCTGTCCTCATGCAAAATGCTAGTATACTCTGTATAATATGGAAGAAAAATGCCAGCCGCATCTATAAACGCCAAAACCCAAAACAAAGAAAAATCTCACATATATACTACATGACCCCTACAGCCATGCACCACACACTCTCTCCTCCGGCCGCCGTCTATTTGTTGTGCCACACCAGCGTCCGCAGGGAATCCCACTGGTTGCAGTCGCTGTAAATGTACGTCATGCTGCTGCGCAGGCTGCTCTGCAGCTCCTCGGGGTGGTAGCGGAACAGCAGCATCACCATGCCCCAGGAGACGGAGGCGAACGCGGGCCAGGCGTAGTAGCTGATGGTGGTGCGCAGGGGCTCGTTGGAGACGAGGGGCAGGCCGGCGTTGGGCTTGACGGCGAGCTTGGCGAGGCCGAGGCAGACGCGCGCGAAGATGTAAATGACGATTTGCTGGCTGACGCTGGAGATTTTGCCGGTGCGCGGGGAGCGCTGGCCAAAGACGACGTAGCCGCCAAGGAGGCCTGCGAAGAGGGCATCGAGGGGGCCTGGAATGTGTTAGTATGAAGATTTCGGGGAGGGGAGGGTGTGTGTATGCGACTGCGACAGCAATTGCGACGGAACGGGAAGAGACGCACCCTCTTTGCCGGGCGTGGGGCCGTAGTATTTCAGCGCCAGCATGGCGAGCTTGTAGATGGTGGCGAAGCGGGCGAGGTTGGAGGCGTGCTTCTTTGTCGCGCGGAAGACGAGCTGGCATTTTTGCTGGATGCTGTTTTTGGTCAGTACCCCAACTCATATTTTCTGTCATCATAGTATTGTTTCGGGTGTTGCGACTTACGTTCCGGATCGGAAGAGAAAGACCATGCTGGCGAGAGGTTAGCAAGGGCGCGCGCCGTGGGTAGCAAACCACAGACGGAGAAGGAAACTTACACGAGCGCATGGGGGAAGCGGACCTTGGCGCCGTAGACGGCACCGTTGCGCGCCGTCTTGACGAGGGAGAGGAGGTCATGGTATCGGGGATCGACGACGATTTGCTCGAGGACGGCCTGCGGGACAAGGTTAGCATTCAATCGGGTGCGGTTTGCCGCGTCGGATCTCTGATTGACAGCGTCGGCGACGAAGGGGACCAATTTGTCGTACCTTGAGCGATTCTATCGTAGTGGCCATTGCTGCGGTTATTTGTGTGGTGTGGTTGTGATTGTGGTTGTTTGCGAGGAACAGGAATGACGATGTCCGCAGCGTCACAAGAAGTCACAGGCCTCGGCTTAGCGGACGTGAGCTGTAGCGGGATGCGGCTTTAGTGGGTCGTGAACGAAAACGCCGACGGAGTTCAATCGCAGGCGAGGTATTGACGCAGCAGATAAACAATTTCCAGCAACGCACGCAAGATAGGTATGAATCGTGAAAAAGAAGATGTGTAGAGGATGAAGAGAGAAGGAAGAGAGAGGTGGAATGAATGGGACGAGCCTCGGCGCCGCATGAACGGAAAAGAAACGGGGAACCTGTCTGACGCCCGCGGGGGTCGCCGTGCGAGTCGCGGTGGGCGGGAAGGCTCAAACTATGGGGAAGCCCCGCCAAAAAGGTCGCTGCCCAGATTTGGAGCACATGCTAAAATGGCTGACGGCTGACTGCACTTGGACGAGTTTACATGTGATGGTAGATGAGCGCCAACATCTGACAGCTCTTTTGCTCAATTACTGTTTATTTTTCAGCCACGTTTTTTTCATCCCATGTTTTAAGGTCCATCTCATAGCTCATGTTAAAGGATAATTCGGTTTTATTCTTATTTTGAATCGTCAAGCTGGGCAATCCTCAGTTTGCTATATACAAAGGCCAATGACGTACATATTCCTACACGATGCCCTCAATGCTTAGCTAATTCAATATTCAACGTGGCCACGACCATCAGCACCATCTCTGCGTCGGTTCCCGCCACTGCACCCCCAAAATCTCAAAAATCCTCCTCTCTGACTCTCCCTCCACCAGATCCTCCTCACTCTCCTTCATCTCCCCCTTCCCTCTTCCCCCGGCCCCTCCCACTCCTCCACCAATTTTTCTATACAAACCCCTTTGATTCAGCTTCATGCCCTTTTTCTGCGCGAGAAGTCGTAAACTCCGGTTAAAAATATCATCGCCCGTGAAGTAAATCAGCGCCGCGCCCATCTGTGTCGCCGGCACGAGCAAAAAGTCGATACGCCGCCAGAGGGAGCTGCCCCCCGGCAGCACGCAGCAGCCTTGCCAGATGTTCCCGTCCGCGGCGAGCGTCGCCACCAGAAACGACGATTCACGCAGTCGACGCACCAGATCCCGCAGAAACGGCAAAAGCTGCCCTTCCGCATCCGTCCCGGGTTTGGTGACGATGAAATCCACGTCCCCCGACGCCGGCGCGCCGCGTCGATAACTCCCGCCAATCGTCAATTCCACCGCATCATCCACCAATGCCGCTTCCTCCTTCACAATCTTCCCCAGCGCTTCCACCTCATCCCGCGGAATCTTGGTATTTAAATCTTTATACCGCTCGATGCCGAGTGTCTGCGCGGGCGTCAGCTTCACCTCCCTCTTCACATCCTCCAGCGTACGCAGCCCGCGCGCCGTCCACTGCGCCGCCAGCGCGGGGCCAACACCATGGATCCCCAGAAACAGCCTCAACACCTCATCGCCGCCTTCTTCCGCCGCGTACTCTAGCCTTCGTAGACGATCCGTCGTTGCAATCTCCTCAATCTTGGCGGCGAGGCGCGGGCCCACGCCGGGCAGCCGCAGGGCGTCGGCGGCGGATATGATGCGCTCCGGTTGGCGTTTGAGCGTGGCAATGGCCTTGCGGTAGGCGAGGACGCGCCAGGTGTCGCTGACGCGCTCGTAGTAGGACAGCATGGCCTGTAGGACCTCGACGGTGCGCGCATTGGGGTTGGCGGCGTGGGCGTCGAGGCTGCCGGCGCGGGCGCACGCGAAACGTTCGGCAAACGCGGTGTTGGTGGTTTTGCTGGGCTGTTGCTCGGAGTCGGAGTCGGCGTCTGCGTCGGAGCTGCCGCCGCCGGCGGTAGAGGCCATCTCGACTTCGTCGTCGTGATCCAAGGGCAGGTCCTTAAACTCTTGCATCATGTGGATGACTTGAGCGAGCTCATCGGCTGGTGCTGCGCTGTCACGCACCGCTCTCTTCTGCGAGGCTCGTTCTTCGACGTCCTGTCCACTTGGGGCCGCATTCGTAGTATCTAGGATGACAGGCTGTGATTCAACTCCCGGTGACTCCTCGCTCGCATTTGGCGGCGTTGACTTTGGGACATAATCCCACTTCTTTCGATTCCGCTGCGCTTCCTTCAGCGGCATGCTCTCCTTTTCCACTGTTCTTACCACTGATTTTTCCACTCGCTCTTCATCTTCCTTACTATTCCCGTCTTCTTCTTCATCATCCGGCTGCCCTACCAGCCTATACCGTTTCTGCTTCCCGTCCAGCAGCGCCTTGAACTGGACGCACTCAATGGGATAATCCTCATTCACAATCATCGCCTTCTTTTCCCCTTCTTCGCCTCCCATTCGTGATGATATCGCCTTCTCCGCGTCGGCATACGAAAGGCTCCTGTCGACAATGACATGCGTCGCCTGCGCGACATCGCTCGTCCGCACCGCGCCGTACTCGCGCGCCTTGTGCATGCGCAGCCTCCGCGCCGGCGCAACCTCATCATCGGGGATGTAGTAAAAAACGAGCCCGCGAAAGAGTTGCTCGTTTTCGGGACGGAGCGATACTGCGGCGCCATCTTTCTTGCGTTTCTTGGCAGCGCTGGCGGCGCGTGGTAGCGACGAAGACGAGGATGTCAACTTCGGTGCTCGACGACTCGGCGCGCGATGGCGCTTGGATTTATCCACTGGCGTCTCTCCGATGATTTCAACTTCGTCGTCGTCGTTGTCATTTTGATTTCTATCCAACAGCTCATCAACGACGTTACGTGTACGCTTTTCGACGGTCATCTTCTTCTTCGGCAGAGGCGTTGCGCGCGCTGAGCTCGTCAGCAGCACCACTTCGCCGTCATCGGGTGTCGCCTGCACCGTGTCCGCGTTCTCGCTTCCTTCTCGACCGTCCTGACTCTCATCCTCCGTAGCTTGTGACTGCTTTCGAAAGAAGCGCCGGTGACGATGGCGCATGCGCTGTTCGCGCGGGTCCAGCTCGTCGTCGTCCGCTGCAATGTTGCCATCACCACCGCTGCCGGCGGCGCCGTCCTCTTCGTCGTCGTCGTCACTGTGCTGGAGCGTTTTGAAATGGGTAAAATACGCCCGCTTCGCATCGAGCGATGGCTGCTGCTGCGCCATGGCGATAGAGTGTATGTGTGCGCAAGTCACCGTAACGGTGCGTGCTTGCGCTGCATTGGGGAGTGTGTTCACGGAACCGTATTGGCGGTAGGTATCATCGAAACATGGCGACTGCGTAATGACCCAGCCATTAATACGTGGACCTCAAAAAATTTAGGCACCTGCGATGTTGGAGATGAGTTGTAGTGTCACGATGCGACCAGCATTCACGGCTACCTAGAGCAAGTGGGCCTGACCTCAGCTCGTCCGCCACCACCACAGTCACGATACCATGTTCAATTTATGTGAAGAATGTCAATTCATCTAATTCTTACAAAGCCATCAACATCGACCTGATATCCAGGTCTTTTGGTATATATAAAGTTATAGACAATACTATTATGCAACATGAATAATTATGCAGGTGTGCGCCGTAGCCACCACCACCTTTGTATGATGCTGTGTATAATCATCAAGAATGGAAACAGTAAAGGCCTGGGTCAGAGATTTCGACCACAGGCATGAGAAAAAAAGCAATATTTGCCGCCCGTCCAGGTATAAGAAAAGAATATTATGACGTTGGGGAAAGCACTCCCAAGCATCGCAAGCAAAATCAACTCCACCCAGTAAAGCAACTCCAGCGTTGCCATTTTTTGCTGTCCACGACAAAGTCGTCCCATAAATGCAAGTGTGCCAGACAGACGAGCCAAATGGCCGCATCTAAAAGGCAAAAGAAAAAAACTCCAGTGTATATATGTGTAATGCATTCGTATCGCGCTGAAAATCATCGAAACATGTCCGGCTTGATCCGCTAGTCCCTCGCTGCTGGCATCAAGCCGGCAGACGAGTTTTAAGCACCAACAGCGAGAGCTCTCAGGCGGCCAGCAAACGGACTAGTCTGCTCCTGCTTCAGCATGCCCTGGAGACGGCGGGTCTCACGAACGGCAGCTTCGCGCTCCTCTTGAAGGTTCATGACTTCGATCTGGGCAGTGCTCATCTTATTGACGACCTCCTGCATCTCGTTGTCGGCATCCGCGAGGGCCTTCTCCAGCTCGGTCACGCGAGCGCGGAGCTTCTGAATCTCAACCTCCTCTTCGAGGTTCTTGGGAGGGAGGGCGTTGGCAGCACGGTTGAACATGCTGTTGGCGGGGTTGAGCAGGGAGCCCTTGCGGGGACCCACGATGCCAACGCTACCACCCTCGTGCAGGCGGCGGAGCTGCTCGTTGTGAGCGTCCTTGAGCTTGCTGACCTCCTCCTCGTGCTGAGCGACACGCTCATCGGACGAGGTCTGGGCGGTAACCAGCTGCTCCTCCAGGCCGTGAAGGCGCTCCTGCAGACCGGCGATGCGGTCCGAGTTGGTCTTGCGATCCAAGTCGCTGCGGGTGACAGCGTCGGTGAGACGCTGGCGCAGCTCCGAGTTGGTGGCAAGCTGCGAGCGGACCTGCGAGGCCAGCTGCTCGACGCGAACGACCGACTCGCCGAGCTCATCGGCAAGGGCACGCTCAGAGTCCATGTTCTGAGTAGACGTGCTGGCGAGCTTGTCGTACTGGCTCTGCAAGCCGCTGGCGTCGCCGCGAGCAATGTCGCGCTCAGACAGAGCGGCGTTTAGGGAGCTCTCGAGGCGCTGAAGAGCCTGCTTGGTCTTCTCATCGCCGGGAAGGCCATGCTCGAGCTTCTTGATGCGCTCGAGCGACTCGTTGTACTGAGTCTGCAGAGCCTTGTAGGCTGTTTCCAGCTCCGCAGAGGTGACGCTGGGACCGCCAGGGGAGCCCGAGTTTCCGGCCGTGAGAATGTCCTTCTCCTTGAGCATGCTGCGCAGGGCAATGACTTCTTCCTCGGCTCTATCAAGGTCCATCTTCAGGCCACCCAGGCCCTTCTCCACCTGCCATTTCTGTTCCATGGCGTCTTCGGCGCGGCGTCGCAAAACGTTGACTTCGGTGCGGAGGTTGGAAATGTCCTTTTCGAAGCCGGCCTTTTGGGGCGAGTCGGCCAGGATACGCTTGCGCTCAATTTCGAGAATTTTAATCTTCTTGGAGTTCTCGCGGTTCTGGTGCTCTTGACGTTCCAGAAGGTTCTTGAGGGCGCTGTGCAGGGCATCACGTTGGGCCTCGACGTCCTTGAGACGCTCGGCGAGAGCCTCGCGGGATTCGGCGGGGGCGTTCTTACTGGCGGCGGCGCTATCATTCCGTGAGACGGGTTGTCTTTGGTTGCGGAAGAAGGAGTCTGACCTTGCAAGGCCACCACGAGAAGCAATGTCCTCGATACCGGCGGCGGAGTCGCGGAGGGAGGAGTTCTCCTTTTGTAGCGACTGCAGCTGGTGCTGCATCTTGGTAGATTCATATGTTAAGCTAGCATAGCTAGCAGCCTCGGCTTCGAGGCCCTCGACGCGAGCGCGCAGCTGAGGAACGACCTCATCGCGCAGATTATCGCGCTCGCTGCAGGCGCTGCTGAGCTCACCTTTGAGGGCAGAAAGCAAGTCTTCAAAGTTGGATGTGGAGGTGCGCTCTTCGGCAAGCTTCCTTCTAAGGTCCTCGCATGTGTTTTCGAGTTCTTTTAAGCGGCCGTTGGCGTCCATGTTGTTGATCTCGGCAAGGTCAATTCGCGAAGCGCGCTCGGCGAGCTCCTTGACCTGCTGGTCAAGCGACTTGATCTTTTGGCGCTCATCTTGGAGTTTGTTTGTGAGCTCCAGTCGTATCGACGCCTTTTCCTGTTCGGATCGACGCTGGATCTTTTCAATTTCTTCGCGCGACTGGTCATAGTCGCTGAGCTTGGCGGAACTGTATCCCGAGTCAGAGAAATAGTCGCTTGTGCGCTTGCCTCCAGCCTGGGCATTGTTGGCCTGGTCCTGGAGGCGGTCGACCAGGTCTTCGAGGTCGATCTCTCGACGAATCGAGGCCGCCAGCTCAGAGCTGATGGCCTTGAGCTCGTCCTCCATCTCTTCTAGATGAATATACGAGGACGCGGCGAGAGGCGGCGGGGTTGAGAGTTGTGTTTCGCAATAGCCGAGTGGGTTGGCGACGACTGCATTAGTCTTTAGGTCTCTGGGTAACAAATTGGACGGCGGGGGACGAGAGGAATCATCTAAGAGCCCGCCACGACGAGTAGGGGTCTCAGGCGACGGGATTGGCGAGAAGTCGGCGCCGGCCTGGTTATTTGTACCGTTGCCCCAGCTGAAGAAGGTAGAGAACGGTGAGATCTGGCCGCCAGGGGATTTGGGTAGAGGCTTGTCGAGTTTGGGTGCCGGGGTGGGAGAGTCCGGATGCGAAGCGTCCAGGTCAAGGTCCTGGTCCTGATCGTGATCGTGGGGAGGCGACGTATCCACAGTTTGTAATCTCAGATGGGGAGGCGTCGGTTTGGGCGCAAACATGAGAGTAGAAGAGTCGGTGGTCGTAGAGTCGTGCCGCTTCTGGTCACCGCCTTCGTAAGAATCGTGTCGCGTTAGGGGATTGGCGTGGGTAGCGGGAGAAGAAGCATCCGGGGTGGACTCTGACGCGACGTCTTCGTAGATGGAGAGGACGTCAGAGAAGTCGTCGTCGGCAGAAGCAGCGACGAAGTGGGTTGGCAGAGGGTCGTCTTGGGGAATGCTGCTGCGCGACTCTGAGGTTGATGATTGGGGATCGGCGTGCTGGTTAGGGCCTTCCAAGGACCTGTGGAAGAGGGGACAATACCAGTCAGTAAAACGAAAAAGGGTCTCAGAATGATGCGCATGCGGCGGAGCTCAAGGGGTTTGGGGAGAGGGAGAAGCGGAAGAGCTAATGGCTAGTCTAGCAGATTTGAGGCAAGGTTCAAGAAAACAGCATAGCCGAAACGGAACTGGCACACAGATCGAAAGGCACACACACACACCCACCCAGGTGGATTTTGAAAGGGCTGAGAACAGACGTGGAGCGGTGGTGGGTTTCAAGGTACGAGTTTGGCTTGCGAGATACTCACTGGAATGCGGGCAGGCGATCGACCAATGTCGCTGGAGCGAAGTGGTAGAGGGTGGGACTATCGAGAGAGGGTGGTCGTGCAAAGCGCGTGTGAGGCTCTGGCAGGTCGACCGTGTATGACTCGGCGGCAGCGGCCGTGTGACGAGAGTTTATGCGGTGGTCGTCGTCGTGGTCTGGATCGGCAGCGGCGGCGGCTGTAGTTGTAGTCGGCGGCGCAGTCGCATGGGCCGCGGCAGGGTGAGGCAGCGGAGGCACGACCGGTGTGGTGACGACGGAGGTGCTGGCGGCGGTGGAGGAGGCGACCGAGGATCTCTGAAACGCGGTGGCCAGGGACGAAGCCGTGACGGACAGCGGCTTCCTCTTGATGGGCGTGGCACTCGCGCGTGCGCTGTTGGCGAAGAGCGGAGGGACGGAGGAGGAAGACTGGGAGAGCGAGGAGATGCGCGGAGGGTGCGAGGAGCGAGACGAGTAGAGGCTAGTGGCACCGCTGGCGGCACTCTCGACGGACTGGAAACGAGAACGTTGGTACGAGGGAGGACGACTGGCGGAAGCTGAGACGGCGTAGTGGGAAGAGTCACGGGCGTCGTGTTGCGTCTGGGTAGAAGAGTGGTGGTGGTGCTGGTCGTGGTAGTCTGGGAAGCGGTGGTGAAATTGGTCTTGGACGAGAGAGTCTAGCTCGTCGTCTAGCTCGGACGAGGAGGTGATACTGGCGACGGCAGAAACGTGTTTGGTAGGAGGAGGAGCAGGAGGAGGATGGCGGGAGTCGAGCTCGGACGAAACAGAGACAGTGTCAGTGTCAGAGTTGTGCGGGATCGACGCCAGGTGCTGCGATGCCATGGCGGCCATGGTTGTTTCCGAGAGCGTCCCACGATGCAGCGTAGCATGTACAGGACAGGACGTGACAGGAGTGAACCGAATGTACAAGTGACCACGGGGGCTCGGAACCAAGGAGGAGAAAGCGCAAAATGAGGGCACGACGGGGGGGCGTGTGGCGTGTGCGAGGCCTTGGGCCCGAGCTATGGGTGAGGTCTTGTCCCAGAATAAGGTAGGATTGGTGTCTTATGGCTGGGGGAGAGTTAAATTGGCCATGGATTTTAGTGTGGTTCTTCGTTTTCTGGGCGGACGAAAAAAGACGAATAGATTGAGAATTGTACTAGGTGACGAGTCGAATGGGAAGGGGGCCCAGAGACAATTGGTGATGTGGGAGGGGGGGAAAGTAGGCAATGTGACCTTGGTGATGGCGCCAACGCGAAAAGGCGCCCGGGGATTGTTGACCAGACTAGGCTTGTTCGGCCGTGGGCGTTCTGGGGTTTGGATTGGGCCGACGACGCAAGAGCTGTCGAGCAGCCGAAGGACTTTTTGCTGTGGATTGGTGGAATTGATTGGATTGGCGGATGGAAAGGTGGTTGGACGAGGCTGTGGGAGAGCAAAGGAAAAAAGGGGGCGTGAGGCGTTTGGTGGTGATGCAGCCTGCGCAAGCCACGCACACAACACGAAGCGTTGTGGTGGTTCCTCTGCGGTGAACAGACTGACCTGAGAACCATTCAGGGCCTCAGGGGTGGCGTTCCAGGGGTCCACGTCGAGCTCGGCGCCTGCTTTCGGCCTAGCTCAGGGCAGGATGGCGCTAAAACCAGGTACGGGGAGTCCACTGAGCGATTCAATGGGGCACTCCTTCAGGTAGGTACCTCTGTCCCTGGCAGCCTGGCAGGCCACACGGGTCAATTGCGGCGATTCTTTTGGTCGCCAGGACAATGGGCACTCAACAATGGAATTCAGACAATGAGCCATCCCGTCTGGATTGTTCCAAACATGCACGCAGTAATGATGTACGCATGGCAACTGAATGCAGACAAGAAAGGGCTGCATGCAGTGGCTGTTGCAACCACGTTGCCGCCGACCGCTGTACGAGCGTCGAGCGTCGAGTGTTGATGCAGGATGCATGCGCCCCTGATTGATCATTGGTGGGGGGAAGCTTTGTGGCAGCTAGCATGTACATGTCGCAGCAAGCTGCCGCAAAAAGATACTCGTCAAATCACCTTGTAGCTTTGCTACACGTTTTGCAACAAAAGGTACTTGTCACCCACCACTTGTACCCTGACCACATGTTTTCCGCGTAAAAGATACTTCTGTGCCTCTTCCCCCTCCTCTCACCAACATGATGCACACATGATACATGCATCCCCGCGGCGCTTCCCATACTTTCCCAAGTACCTACTCTATAACTCGCCCATGTTTCGTTTTGTTCTTTAATTCTTCGATGCCATCTATTATCATTTTCAAACTTTATTCCCAGGTATAATGTACATGTACCTGTACTTGCACAGCTACCCCGGGGCCCCTAATTAAACCCGCCAGGGGTAAACGATTTAGCTGCTCCATCACAGCCAGCCAGTCGCCTTGACGTTAAAATTTCTGCTCCACACAACCACATCCCACTCGTCCTTGGGCTTGTGAATACGATGATATGACGGAGTCTTGTTGGGTTCGGGGACAATCTTTTCCTGTGCACAGCCTCCTCCATCCATCGGGGTCATGCAAACCTCCGATAAGTCGTTCTTCTGGGCAGGCTGCAGTCAGCAGACACTGCCCTTCGTCCCACCGCCGCCGCCGCCTCCTTCACGGGCGCTTACAAGCTCGCCAATCACTGTGCGACACCATCTCGCAGCCTTTGTCGCACGACCGATCCCACGACTTGATTGGTATCCCGATGCTCTGCACCTCGAAATCTTGCATCGCATGACCAGATCATTACTCGGTAGTTGGTGACATCCGAGCACGTTCCGAACACATGCTATCCGTCTTCTCCCTCCCTGCCTCACCTACTGGTTCCCTCTGTCTCTTCTTTTAATGAGACCAAATTTCCCATGTCTTTCAATAGAAAAACGCCACGCTAGCACTGAATGTGGCGTTTTCTCTTTCTAGCCTTGTCCATGTTCCTATTTTTGCTTGCTTTTCCCTCTTATTCCCCTTTCCCCTTGGCCACCCCGTTTTATCCCACCGTTGCGCCATTTCGTCAGTGACGCCCGCCCTGCATACTGTCAACTGCGAATAACTTCCGAGAAAAGAAAAGACAATTGTGAAAAAGAAAAAGTGCATGCTGCTCTTATCTTATCTGTAAATACCGTGTTTTGTCTTGCTCGTTTCAGCGCTTTTCGTAAAACATGCATTTGTTTTGTACCACAATCTCCTGCATGTTTCGCTCATGTCGCATCACCCCTTGATCGGAGACAAGAACGCGCAAACCACGCATCTCAAACCTGCAGCTGTGCTTCAGGCGAGTTTGAATTGCGGTGTGTTTTTATTCTCTCTTGTCCCCGTGTTTCTGTTATTCTCCGTTATTCTTCTTTCTTGCGTTTTCTGGCGCCGAGTCTCAAGCATTCCGTCATCTCAGTTATGCACCCAGCACATCACGTATACCGTCGTAAATCGGATACACACGCCCGATAATAGCCAGGACTTGTGCACGTTCATTTCATCGATCGAGGCTATGCACCAACCAAGCACTTTTTTCCGATGCGCAAAACAAGGTCACGAACCACGTTCTGCCTGTTCCTCAATTGCCGACTCTCACCCGGCCTGGCCCCCCTGGCTCATACCCATGCTCGCTCTGATACCATCTTCTGCCGCCGTTCCGAGGGTAATTTGCCACAGAAAAGTCGTTTCTTCACCGCTTCGTCACTGCATTTCCTTGATTTTTTATTTTTTCTCGCAGATGCCACCTGTAATGCTCGCTGTCTTGAAGCGTCTTCAGCTCCTCCACTGTACGCCTCGTCGCAGACACGTCTCTCTCTGTGCCCGCGCGTCTCACCTACGCGTAGCAAACTCTAAAACCTGTCTATCAAGCCATAAAGTCAAAAAGAGCGCGCGATGCATAGCATGTAGCCACATAACACATGTTCTAGATTCTTTAATTTCGCGTGTTTTTTTGCTATTATTACTTTTCTTCAGCAAGGCCCCCCTGTCTGTACAGGTTCACACCACTCGCTGCCCTTGAAGCTCACGCGGCTCTTCATAAAAATAATCATTCCTCTTTTAAACTTGCTTGCCAGCCAAAAAGCTGGTATTAATAGCAACCTGCCAGCTTTCCGTGCCGTGTCACCCCGAGCCAACCACGAACTAGAAACTCGCCCTTCATACATCCGTGTTCAGATCCGCTCGCGCCTTGTACTCCCGCCCGTTCTTGTCAAAAGAAGCCGAATCTGCAAAGTCAAAAATGTCCGTGTAGGTTCGACCGAACGGGAGCGAGCTGTGATCATGGGTTTGTTAAAAGTTAATACTCAATTGTCGCGGTCCATTCCCACGGCTCTGTCAAAGACGCGTATGATGCCCACTCCCTTCGTCCCAACTTCCTGTATAAGCCGCCACCCCGAACAACCTGTCAGAGAAGACGGCTCAGCGGTCTCGGTAGGCGTACAAAATTATTAACCGTTCGTCTCCCCGGTGCCGCAAAAGCCAGCATTGCTCTCCTGGCGGCTGAGTCGGGCCTTGCGAGCACCCAAACCCGGCCATGCGAACCCGTGAACATGGCATGCACTTCTCGGCGCACTCCCCACGGCTTCCATCCTCATTTTTCCGCCTGTAAACTTTTTGGGTCCGGCTTGCGATTCCCGCAGGCCTTCGCCGCATACCAATCTTACCAAAGGGCAGTGTTGCACACCGCCCTTGAACTAGCTCTCCCACCTAGCCAAAAATGGTGAGACATTTAACACTTCAGCTCGACCAAAAACCAATGATATCTGCCCTTCGTTTTAAGTATCTTGTTGATTATTCACTATTTACCAAACTATCGCCATCTACCGGCCTTGTTGTGAGGGCATTGACCTGCCCAGCCGCTTGGACCTCGCTTCGTTGATCGAAGAGGTGGGAGGACTGTGCTCGGTGCCATCCGATCTGCTCGATGGGCCAGGTCTGCGGCCTCCCGCGGTTCAAAGCACAGCGCAAATAAGGTGAAAAGGATGAACAAGGCAATTCAAACTGTCCGTGCTGTACATGAAGAGAGTCCATGCGTAATCTTACCCTAGCATGTGGCTTGTATGCCAACAGCAGTCAAGACGGCGTACGCCGACAGCAGTCAAGGTGGCGCTTTGCCGACGACAGTTGCATGATTCGAGCAGTGCTGAAAGAAAATGGTATTCGAACAATTAACAATCTACTCTACCCAATCAGCCTGCAAACGCCCAATACAGCCCAACAACTCTGCATAACATGGTCTCCTGACTCAACTATCTTCTTATGTAGCATCCTCAATGTAACATCCTCCATGTACAACCCTCCTTGTACAACCCTCCTTGTACAATCCACCACTGTCGTCCTACAGCACCAGTTTGCCCTTGGCCAGCAGTCCCCAGCTGCCGCCGCACGAGCACTTGCGCTGCTGCGCCAGGATGTACGTAACGCCTGGCCTATTCGGCGACACGTCCTCCATGACCGTCGCGCATCGCACGCAGCGCCGCCACGGCTTCGTCGTCCCCGCCCCCGCCGCCGTCGTCGTCGAGCTCGGGTGCAGCTCCACGCGCTTGAAGCCGTCATGATACGTGCCAGCGCCGCCGTTGCGCGCCGCCCGCGCCGCCAGGCTGCCCTTGTCGTCCTGCACGCCGAGGGCCGTGAAGTCCGCAAAGAAGAGCTGCGCGGGGTCCGTCTGCGCGCGCATGGCGGGCAGGTGCTCGGAAAAGAAGTTTTTCACGAGCGGCACAAACGCGGGCGCCACGGCGCGACTCAGCAGCATAATCACCTCCATCTGCGTCTGCGACGACTTGAGCATCATGTCAATCTGCTTGCCCTGCGGCGGGTTGCTGCTCTGCTTCAGCAGCGCCGGTAGGTACACGGCGTACGCGTTCTTGATGTCGTGGCCCAGCGTGTTGAGCATCCGCTCAAACTCGTGCACGGGAACCAGGCTCGAGCTCGTGACCTGCTGCATCCGCTGGTACGCCTGCTGCAGCTGCCCGCTCGGCAGCTTGCCCACCCCGGACTGCTCCGCCTCGGCCGCCTGCCGCCGATAAAAGTCGACCGCCTTGCTGCTGATGCCGTCCAGGTGCGTGATCCGCCGACACAGTGCCGACAGGAAGCTGCGCGTCGATGAGCTCAGCAGCAGGTGCAGCGCCACGTCGTTGCGCTCTTGTAGGTATTCCGAGGCCGCGGCGAATTTGCCATTGATGTTCTCCATGAACTTTTCGTCGCCCATGAGCTCAAATAGGCAGTCCATGATCCACGCCAGCAGGTCAAGCGACCATTTCAATTCTCCGGCCAGCGCTTCTACCACTTCTGTAAATCGGTTAGACACACTCAGTACACTGACATTGGACGCTAGACTTGCCTGGCTCGTCCAGGGGAGACATTTTATCCCTAGCCTGTAACGGGGTGTTGCTTGCGAGCGTCGTAAGAATGACAATGATGCGCGCATTCAGGCAAACGTTGGCAAACTTGCTCTGAAATGAGCGCGGAGAGTTCTCTCCTCTGAACCCAAGGCTATTCATAATACTCATACAAGTATGCAAAGCCGTATTGCGCATCAGCGATTCGTGGTGTATCTCTTGCGAATAATCGACCTGGATCTTGAGTATTCTAATCAACTCTTGAATCCAGTCCTGTGTAAACCGCTTCTTCTCCGCCAACGGATGCGTGATGGCGAGTATATCATCAAAGTTGCTTTGTGTATACACGCTACCAGCGGCGGCAATGGACAACCCGGCCACGCTGGCACCGTATGTAATATCGCTGTTAGATTCTCCAATATCGCCGTGTGCGTAGTGGAGCTTGCTCCATTTCAGTTTGCCATCCTCGCCGGTCTGTATCATGGAGCACTGTGTGGGCGAAAAGGCCGCTTGGTAGCATGGCCCCTCTTCGCTAAACGTCCAGCCCGCCTCCTTGAGATTCATGATTCTTGATTCGTCAGGAGTAGTATAGAGTTCATCAAATGTGAATCTATCTCTGTGTTCGACCGAGCCATCCGACATGATAAAGATCAATACTTTGCCGTACTGAGATACCTGCATGCCAATCACAATCTTGTTGATCGTGATAGACTCCAGTCTTTTCAATCGTGTCGAAACAGGCAGTTCTTGAGTGGAAGTGATACTGTTACGACGACTTCCGATTTGCTCAAACGCTGTCTGTATGGATGACTTTTGCTCAACACATTCCCAACGATCGATGATTGTTTGTGCCATGTCGAAGCCGCCGACGCCGGATGAACGCGCACGAACACCAATGATCAGAGGAACGCCAGCTTTGCCTGCATTGTCGACAATAGACGGCAGAGTTTGCAACGTTGTGAATTCGGGTAATGACGGTTCATCGACCATCTGTAACCAATCGATGGTGGCGAGGTGGTCTTCCACTAATGAAGGATTGAGGCGCGCTGTCGCGGAAAGTTGCGTCTTCTCCTGAACGGCGCCCGGCCCAGCCCACTGAATCTCCATTTTCATGACCTTGAGTTTCTTGCTCGCCGTCGTCAGAACAATGATGATGTATTCTTTCCATGTTAGCAAATAACTTGAGGAGTCGCAAGAAGCGACTTACTTTTATCTGTAGCAAGCGAGGCATGGGTAACCAGCTCATCCGACGAGCAAATGCTCTCCAGCTCCATTGTCGTTTCTTCCATTTTACCGTTATTTTGACTCCAATACATTTTTAATAGACCTCCCATGGTGACACAAAACAAAGCGCTCTTAGCAGTGTGTGGGTGATGCGGACCCATCGCATGAACAAACGAGCTCTCGTACTGATATAAGCTGTTTGGCTTGGGGGGCTTAACGGCAGGGCCGTACAAAATATTGAATGGTTTCTGAATCGGTCAGATCTGCCTTTTTATTAATGTCACAAATCTCGTCTTACCTGTTGCGCCGGAGCCACTGGCAGCCAATGGCATCCAACAATCGCATTCAGATCGTCGACGGCATCATCGTCCCATTTGCGATTGGCGTAGGGGCTGTTGAGACAGACTGGAAAGTTGATAATCAAAACGCGCCCTACAGAGTCAAACACGGCAAGCTCGGGCGTCGACGTGGGACTCCACTCCAGATGCACGAGAGGGTTGGCGATTGTGCCTTTGACGAGCTCTGTCGTGGTGGGCTCGCTGAGGCCCCAGCTGCCGGTAGCCGGATGCGCGCGTAGCATGCGAAGCTCCAGGTTCAATCCACCGGCGCTGATTGACGCAATGGTGCCAGCTCTGGACCACGCGATTGTTCTGTGACAGTGTCAGTTGGGATGCGCCGACCAAGGGACTCGGGCTTGCACTTACTGGCAGCAGCCGCGGGTGCGCAGCTCATCCAGCCTCTGCGGAAGGAGTCGACCCTGCGTCTTGGAGGACAGAGATAGGGGCACCTCATCGCCGAAGAGGTCGTCCACGCCACCGAGGCCGACGGGCATGGAGGGGTCCAGCATCATCGGCATCTTTTCCGCCGTCGTCATTAGGACTAGTCGCGATTTCAAGGGCCGGCTTGCCAGATCTCCCGCATCCTACTTCCGACAGCAATGGAACGTATAAGGGGCTTGTGCGGGTAATTATGGGTTGCAATGGTTAATATTTCGATAAAATGATGAGATGAAAGCTTTTTCTGAGATGGCTTCTGAGTTGAAGGTTTGTGTGAGGGCGCCTGCCGGGCGCACGCGCTACCAAGCCCGGCAAAACCACGGGTGGTGATGCAACGGCCTACCCGGTAATGGAATTTCTCAATCGCTAAATCGTGCGAAATAGGCACAGATTGTGTTTTTTGTGAGTTCTCACTAAATTCTGAGCCGAAAATGGCATAATTCTCATTTTCTGGACTATTCAGCATAAGCTTGGTGCTACCAATTGGTATTCGGCTGGAAAGAATCGATGCTTCAAGCTGAGGAGATTGGGTAACTCTAGCTACTTATTTCTTCCACACTTAGCAAGACTCTAAAAGCAACAATCGCGCAACGAAGCCCCGGAACATTTAGATACAGTAAAACGAACATATTAAGTTTTCTCAAAAACTTCTAGGAGTAGAGCCCTGCTTGTAGGGAGGTTGTCACCCTGCAACTTCACTAGCTTTTGCAACTAAGTACTATTTCAGGAGAAAATTGTTAATTCAAGGAATCAATTGTAACGGATGACGGTAGGTAAGTTATAACAGCGACTATCATTTTCTCTTTGTGGAAAACAGTAACTATCTCTACATCAGCAGGCGTTTGGTCAATGTTGACTCTGACGACTGTGAAATTATCGCCCTTGTAAGTGCCATCCTCGGAGTAGTGAGCGGTTGTGCCATTTTTGAACGACAGCTCCACGTTCGACCTGTAGTCAATGTCTGACCTGCCCTCCTGCGTCATGGCGGGTGCAATGGTTTGCCTGTGCTCCGGGATCACAATTGCAGCAGTCCAGCTCAGCTCCCTGGTGTAGTACTCGGTCGGGTCATGGGAGGACGTCCTGCTCATGTCCCGGTGCGCCTCTGAGCCTACCCCCACCAGCTCTGGTGTACCAGCCGACACTGATACCTGCAGGCCGAATGCTGCTGTCGCGTCTTGCGACCAGCTGTGTGAGACTTGGCGGGACTTGCTCCTCGTCCAAGTGAAGGCGTACGACCGATCTGTGTTGTTGGTGTGGTGGAAAGAATCGAGCTGTTGAGACTCGATTCCCTTGTGTCCTGTAGGAGGATCTTGATAATCCACCGACATTGTAATTCTCTTGAGCGGCGCCAGAAAAAGCGGCGAAAATGAGAAGCCGGCGCAATCACTGCGAAATCCCGCCAGGATCCCGCTCCCGACGTACATGATGTTTTCGCCACTGTCCGTTCTGCCGCCCTCCCATTTTTGCAACTTGTTGGTCACAATGCGTATGCCTCTGCAAACAGAAACTTGGCTGATGGACGAGTATCTCTCCCAGAGAGAGCTCTTTACATGTCTCGCCAGCCTCGAAGGTGACCGCCTTTGGGTCTCCCTTGGGTTCGCGCCACATCGGAAGAGAAAGCGAGGTTCCATCAGTCCAAATGAGTCTCATACCTCCTATTTGATCATTATACATGTACACAATTGAGGTTTGTAGCATGAGACCTCGATGCAACCCAAACCCATCGGCCAGATCTCCAGTAACAGTGCCGACCATCTTGTTCTCTGCTATCTGGAACTCGTCGACTTCAGCTGCAGTGTGCATGGTAGAATGATTTTATAGATAATCGTGCCCAACTTGGCATGCCCAAACTACGAACAGTCGATGGCTTTGATATGAGACGAACAATAAATTTCAGCCAGCCACTTTTCCTTCAGTGAAAGTATTTGCAAGCCATTCTTCCATAATTGAGCAAGCATCCTGACCGAAGTTCAATCTGGGCTCGTCGTGAATCAGCCACGTCCATCGAGTGCCCGACCAAGGGTTCACTGAACGCGAGTCTAGATCAAGTACTGTCACAGACGGAACACATGTAATCTGCACTGCATGAGTAGTCGGTGGTCGAAGGCCGTCTCGAAAACGGTCTTAGGCACGTTTTCAGCTCAGCCTCGCGGCATGTATTCTGTAGTACTGGTGGGCCGACACTATTGCTGCGGGCAGGCTGGCTGGAGACTGCCAGGGAGCGCTGAAGAGAGCGCTAGAGAGCGCTGGGGAGCACAGGTACTAGGTAAGAAGAGCGCTACCTAGAGATTATTCCTAAGGACACTTACAAGACAACTAGAGACTTTAAATCAGTACTTTTCTGAGGGAATTTATACATTTGCAAACTAAAAAGACTAGCATTATAATATAGAAAATTCTATTATTTTATAGTAACTATAAAAAAAAAGAAGATGCAAAAATTTCAACACAAAAAAATGGACCTACGGGGATTTGAACCCCGGACCTTTCAATAGCGTATCTTCTTGGTGTTGATGCCACGACGATGCGGATCGAAAATCATACCCCTAGACCACAGGCCCATCTGTGTTGTATTTCGCTTGTATTCTTTAGGTTTATTACGTTATATCAATGTAAAACGCTGTATAATAGAATAACCTGACTACATTATACTTTTCCCTGTCCCCCCTTTGTATGTATTTTTCCCCTATAGTTTTGGCTTTATATTTCTATCTGATTGTAAACTTTTCCTTTGATTCTATCCTTTGATTCTATCCTGTTCCTATCACACACGGTAGGCTTAACATCTGTCGAGCTCTTTTCTCTGTTTTCTTTCTTCCCCCAGCCAGGGTTCCCTGATTTTCGTAGTCTCACCTTCTTGCTGGTCCAATAGCCCCAGCGGCGCATCGATCGTCGCTTACTCTTGCTGATATTGGGTATGTCCCTGCTCTCTAACAAGTCGACAAACGACTTGGCCTTGCCAATCCTCTCCTCGATACTCGCGTTTTGTCTGGGACCCATGTCGCGTATCTCTGCCCACTTCCAGCCTTCGCCCGCCGCCTGGGTGCTTGCATCGGCCAACAGGCGATACTGCAATTCCAGTCGAATGCAAGGGTCGTCCACACGGCAACCGTACAGTGTTGGATAGATGCACCGGGAATGGGTCGCGCCAGGCGGGACCAGGCTGGCCGGCAGCGTACAGACGGGCTCGGCGACCATGGCTCCCTCATCCATCTCGGCGATGAAACTGACGAGACCGTAGTACGTCTGGAGGCGCCAGTTCCTTTTGCGACCATTCTTGGTTTTTCGTATACATCCATTTACTGCAACGCCCGTTTCTGACATTATCGCCTTGACATATCGTTGTAAAGTTAGCTGACGAGGATGGATATCGTCGTAGTTGCTAGGGGAAAGTCTTTCGATCGCTTGGGTTCGCTTATCCAGGTTTCCATAAACAGAGTAGACACCCTCATTGTCATCATCTCCCTGCTGAATGTCCGCTTCATCCTCAGACAGACTGAGAACGTGTTGGCAGTTCTCTTCTTCGTGGTCTTGCTGCTCAATGAATGTGGATGCGATCGAAAACAAGGCTCCTGATTCGACGTATTCCTCAGCGGAAATTTCTGTGCATTCAGCCGTTGTTTGTTCATTCTTTTCATCGATCGTACCTAGGCGGCAATCCATCCTGAATCCGGAGCCTCGCTTCTGATGCCGGAGACTCCGACAATGCTACCCGAAGATCCGAAGACGTACCAATTGGGGGGAAGTACGGGCGCTGCCTAAAAAAATGTACTTTGATTTTATTGATAATAAGATTCAAATATTGGCAACATTTGGCGGTTGACGGGTGGCATATCATCTGCATTATTCCTATATATATGATATCTCTCGGAGCCTATTGCTAAGATAATGCGGATATAGTCACCTGCCGATCCTCCACTGCATGTGCCCAGGTCGGCAAAGGTTGCATCTGCGATCAGCAGAGAGGTTCTTCCACTTTCGGATTATGCATCCAGTAGGAATTGAAGATTGGCAGGATTTAGGTTTAGATCAGTATCCACACACCCGGATTTCTCGTGATTCTCGGTCCAGTGTTGGAGAGAAAGCGCCTAGAACAAATGAACAAATCCTATAGCTGATCAATATACTGTTAATTACTGTAGCGCTTCCACAATTCTACGGAGAACGTGCCAAAATCGCGGAACAATAAATGATACGTGCCAATTTCTGTGGATACTTGTAGGATTCAAATATGCCATAGCCGGCAGCGACGCGATGCTGCTCGTAGATGTCGCAAGAGTGCTGGGTACTGCAGTCTTAAAACAGATGAAGAATTGAGATAAAAACTTTGACCGATCACTCTATATTTATTTGAGAGTAAAATGAGTCTTGTGTGCAATCGTTTACTTAGTTGACGCATCAGGCCATTTCCATGCATCCTTGATTGTACGCACGATCGATGGACTTCCCCAGCAGTTTTAACATGTGCCCGAGCAGCCAAATTTGGTTTGCAACATCATCTTGACAAGCTTCAATTGAACTATCTAAGTCTCAACTTAAAAAAACAGAACCTGGACCGTGATGTCGTCTCTCACATTTCTCGCAAATGGTGGCTGATATGCGAGCTTTGCTGCCAGTAGCTGTCGATGATTGCCGCCGCATGCATTGCGCAGTAGATGAACAGCGACATTGTCGAGATCTTGAATGATTGTCCGCTCGTCCAAAAATCTGACATCGAAAAGGTTGTCAAAGCGTTCAAGAAAGTCAAAGCCCGGGGCGTAGTTGGCTGCTTGTCCAGGCTTCGCTTTCCACCACACAGTTTCCGGTGTCATTTTCACCTCCATCCCCATTTCCTTGAGCGTGTTGCCCGGCTGAGCTTCCAGCCAACGCGTGACAAGATCCAGCGCCTCCAAATTCTCGCACATGTCCCACAAGCCGTCAGATGCCATGACAATGAAAGCCGGTGTGCCCTCTTCCAATTTCTGGACACTAATCACGGGCTTGGCGGTAAGGTAGGGCAGCGTGCGAAAATCATCCTTGCTCATCGGTCCATGGGTGTAGAGCCTTTTGCCAAGTTCAAGCTGTGTATCGTATGGCGCTTTCCAAGCCAAGTCTCCAAACGCACGGGTTACCACCAGACCCAAAAGTTTGCCATCTTTAATAACGGCTTCTTCATTTGGATGCTCCTGACGAATTCGTTCGGCTTCAGCGTCATTGGTGCCTTTTTGATCCTTTGATAGAAGGATTCGCTCCCATGTACCATCAGAAGTCTGCTGCGCTAGCACAGCTCTGGAATCGCCCGTGCATGCTGTATACACAGTCCTGGTATTGGGGTTGTAGAGTATGAGCAGAGCACATGATCCGGACATGGCAAGCTGCATGCGGTGAATCTTTTCTTCGATCGGTACGGCTTTTTCTGGTGCACTATTGATGTAATTGTTGATGATCAGGTCGTCGAGTTGCTGAAACGAAGTTTCTATGGCAAATTGAATCATTTCATCGGTGCGTGATTCTGGTTCGAGCATGTTCAGTCTTTTCTGGACCGTACCCAGAAGTTCATTCTTGAGATACTCCGCCATCTGCCATCCATTGTGGCCGTCGAAAATGGCAGCAGCAACCCAGCTCTGGTCTTGCCAAAGAGAAAGAGGTTGCACGCTATTGAAACGGTCTTCGCATGGGAGATTGGATGCCAACTGGGCACCGTAGGCCCTCTTGACGCCAGCTGTCTCGAGCGACAAAGCATACGCGTCTTGCGAGAGTAATCGCGTTACGTCGTCGTCGGAAAGTTGAAATCCGGAGCTCATCTTGATATCTTGGATTTGTTGTTGTCTTTATGAGTATGCTGTGGGAGTTCTGTTTTAGGTCGAGGAGAATAAAGGTGAAAATTGGGCGGTGCGCCCTGGCGGTTGTGTAACACCAACGCGTGATGTAGTGACATAACGCTGGTGCTGGAGGTGGTCAAATAGAGGCGACATGTATCAAGTTGCACGACATTAAATACGTGAAATATTGATATTAGAGGATTATATGAATCATTGGCCATCGTTGGACACCAAATACTATTTAAGTAGCCACATCGCCATGCCCTTGGATCCGAGCACTTCTCTTGCTCAAGAATCCCGCTCTCGACCTGCTTAGAATAATAAATCTGCAACCCTTTTCTACCAAAAAAATTAACACCGGTCGACAATATGTCTTCAGATCCACCGAAGACACCTCCATCTCAGCCCATTCCCATGCCGGGTGCCCCAACGAAGCCGCCCCGTGAGTGATAAGATACATGTAAGAAGTGAATCCTGCCTGAATGCAATTGTACTAATGAGATTACAGCACTCTGCAGTCGGATTCAGTTGGGAAACCAACTATCGGTTTTTTTTCTTGCTTGATAGTTGCTTTAATGTAATCTCTGATGTCTAAACCATAATGAATTGAATCACTTGCCTCTTACTGCTAAAAGTCCCGATTGCTATTTATTTGTACTGTTTCACAACTTCTTGCGCGTGATAATTTGTTTATCTATGGTATAATCTTTCCGCAGAATTCGTTTTGAATATGTGAGGCAGGTTGGGTGAAGCACTCCTGGATATGTCATCAATCTATCGAAGTTTCGCGAATACTAGCCATAATACTTCTGTTGCCACCGAAAAACACTGCCTGTGTGCTACCCCGATGGTTACACTTGGATACTCTTCCGAAACAAAGATTCTCAGCTCCGCGAGTCCAACACAGCCTCTCGGAACAGATATTCAATGCAGTGTAACACAAACTTGAACTGAGCTGTATCTCACCAGTGTTATAGTGCATTTACGGTGTACTATAACCTGGCTTTTGAATCCGTTGGTCTTCTCGTGCCTATTAATGCCAAAAAACAGCACATTCTGTACATCGTAGACGAGGACATGTATGCAGAAGGCAAACAAAACCGGCACTGCATTCGGCAAATATGTCACGTTTATGGCTCATGTACCGACAGCTGACGGAGTCAGTTTTTGCGCCTCAATCACTCATCACAGTGTGGCCTGACATGCGACGCAGCAAGCCTTTCCGCTGCTGTCACGTACCACACAGTCTGCGGGTGGCTGCCCGACAAAGGCTGGGGCTCCATTGACCTTTTTGGCCTGCCCCAGTCAAGCGCACCTCCATTCATTCCCGGGGCAAAGGGTCTGTGAGGCTGTGCCTATATCGACGAGCGTGTTATAGCTGGCATGTCGAGTCCTGGGCGAGGGCCGATCTGCTGGGCGCTCATTTCAACACCGGATGAATCCTGCATACGGGAAATGGGCAGGCGACGTCAGCCAAGCTGTCACACCTCTCGTCACCGGGCCGGCTGTTGGCTGTCACACAGCCGCGCAGCCAGCCGAGCTCCAGCGAAATCTCACGGCAAATTTCACAAACCACAATCATGAGAAAACGTGTTCTCTCTCTCACCCATTCTTAATTACCACATCCCAGCTTTTCTCCATTGTTGTAATTCCGGACATGATCCAGTACAGGTGTCTTCTTTACATAATAACAGAAGCCTCATCTAGATCGGTCGGTGCGTACATAATGAGATTAGCTGCGCTGTCTTTTTTTCTGGAGCCCGTAGAAGAGTTCTGGAACAACCGGAGCAAAGCTGCGCGATCCAGCCGCGAACAGGCTAGTCTAAATTACCAAAACGCCCTCGATAGTTTTAGGGCGGTTTATCCGTAGAAGGGCCAAAAAAGAGAAGACGTTGGGCGGGCGCAGTTTGCGACGGACTCTGAAGTGTGAAGGGATCAACGCGAAAAGCCCGAGCCAGCTGGCAGGGGTCTGCAAGCCGTCATCTCTCACGCAAAGCCAGGGGAACGCGGAGCCTGGTCAGTGACCGGTGAGGGCAGGCATCACCCTGGCCTGCGCCCTTCGTGGCAGAGAAAAAGACGTTTCTGCGATGGACGAGAAGAGAAAGAGTCAATGTCGATCATGTTGAACTCCAGGGGATAGAGCCACTGTGCGCTGTGCTTATCAAAAAAGGCCCAAAAAAATTGGGATGGGTCATGGATGAGAGCTCGAGATGAAGCAGCTTGTCAAAATATAGAAGGAACAAGACAAAAAGCAACGATATAATGAATGTGGCGCATTGGGGCAAATCATCTGTCTTTTTTTATTTTCTTTGTCGGCGTTCAATAGAATCAAGACATATTGTCTTGGTGGCGGAGCGCTAAACCAAGAAAATCCACAGCGAACTTGGGCGCGCGGGAGAGCTTCCGGAGAGCATGGATGTCGCAGTTGAGGCGAATGAAGTCGCCGTTCTCTGAAAAGTTGGAATAGTCGGCTCGAATAATTGAAGCGGGAACGGCCAGTACGCAAGTGGATTCATTATGCAAAGATACGTTCCTGATTCATGGCGAGGCTGAAGTGCTAACCTGCGTGAGGATCCCTTCCCCGTCCTGCGATCCTAGACGCGCCCAGCGTCGCATTGCCGGCTGGCTTGACAGCGGTGGGATGGAGTGCTACCTTCTGGGGTTCCTGTCACAAGTTCTCAAGCAATGTGTACAGATACTGCATGCCCTGTGTACCTGCATACCTGTCTATGCTAAGTGCACGGACAATGTCAATATAGCCTCGAATAGGCAATCGCTGCAAAGAGGTAAAGAAGACATGGTATGAAGTAAGGTTGTATATCCTGCATTCAGCGTGCCATGTCATGCTGGGTGGTGCGAGCTTCGTACGACATATGCCGTCGGGGATATAGTTGCATGCTGCATATGCTCTCCTGAATAAGTGTCGTTACACGGCTTGAGCGCAGCGGCTGCTCACAGTGCATACAACGTAGCCAGCAGCGCCTCTATCGGCAGCGCATGAAAAGGTCAAATGCGATGATCGCAGTGGTCTACAATCGAAACCGAACGTTGGTCGCAGATGCACACGTGGGCGACGATGAGCTGCTATTTTTTCCTCGTCTGGGCAACGACCGACAAGGCGAGGGCAGCTCTGCCGGTTACATGAATCGTTGAGAGCTCCTCTTCCCCAGCTGGCGTTTTTTTCTGACCCTCTCCAGTGTGATGGAGGAGGTCACTGGAGCAAATGTGATGGAAAAGAGAAAAAAATGGGACGAACATGGGTAAGGGACATGGGTGATGGCTCTCTAATAGACCAGGGGTGGGATGGCACAATACGCTATTTTTTGGAGTGCAATCCAGCAGCTGTCTGCCGAAGGAAGACGGGCACAAGAAAGCTTGGCCTTCTACGGAAGCTTCCATTTCCCAAGCTATCGCTTCTATCTTCCGCCCCTGCTGTTGTCCATGTGCTTTGTGTGACAGGTGGTGGTGTCACCCATGTGGTGTTACTGGTTCCTGGCCATGTGGCGCACGAGGCTATCTGCAAATAGCTGCGAGCAATGCTTGGCTTTCTTGGGAACGAGAGAAGCAAATTTCGTTGCAATATTATTTAAAAGAACATGAAAAAAGAAAAAGGAAAAAAGAAAACAGCTCAATTGGCGACAGTCTGGCAGACGCCATTCGAGTAACGTCGCCATTGTTGTAAGGTTAGCAAGTTTGAGAACAAGCCACCAATTTCAAGTGCCGGCATGATGGCTATTATAAGAGCTCCTGACAAGAGTCACGCGTGTACAGCTACGTAACAGTTGAATAAGTTTTTCACCATGTTGAATAACATGCACATCTTCGCATACCGAGCTGGAGGAGGAGACAAAGAGGTTAGACAAAGACAGGATAGCGTCGACCCGCTCCGTAAGCTAGTTGCCTCTTCGGGCGCTTCCCCTATTACATTGGTCGTTTTTTGTCTGTTCCTGAAACTCGGTCGAAGCGTTTTTTTTATTCAATTTCTGCAACGGCTCCATCCGGGCCATGGTGCGTGCAGAGCTCAGAAGCAACGACATCGTTGTGGGAGTATGCTCTGCCGTTAAGCTTGGTGAGCTTTTGTGAGATTGGATTCTTTGGAACAGAAAATATCTGGGCAAACCCGGCGGTAGAACCGTAAACACCCAGGGAGGGCCACAAGTGATCACCAAAGCCACAAAATCCACTCCTTGTCCACACAAACACCCAATCTACGGAGTGCGTGAAAGGGGTGGCAAGAAACCAGGCTCAGGCACAGCGGCAAGGGACACTCTTCCAGCTCTTCGTTTTTCTTCGCCTTTTCTCTCTTTGGATGCAAATCTCCACTAGTGCCGTCATTCTCCACCAATCTTTTTGGGCTGCTGGGCCTGAATGGCCGGCCACATGGGCAAGGTACCTGGCCTAGCTTCTGGCCAAGCGGTGGGCGAATGAGGCAGCTGGGCCGCGCGCAGCGGGAGCCCTGGCAGATTTGGGAGGCGCTGTGGATACAGAAATAGCGCCGCAAAAGCTGAAGGAACTATTCTCGGTTCTTCACTGGCCAGGGGTCAAGGCCAAGGCTGCCGGCCTGTCATTCCATCTTGGTTAGAGCCCCGGTGGGCAAGCTGGTTGTCTTTTTTGGGGGGAAAGCGTCCTGTTGTGGTTATGTAGTCGTAAATCACCTGGCTCTTCGTTTCTCTCTTCCCCAAGAAAGCCAAACCAGACAACGAACCGATCGCAAAAAAGAACAGACGCGTGCGAAAAGATATCAAAATTTGGCCTGCTGCGTGGGTGCCAAGGATATCGACTGTCACTCAGAGCTAGCGGCTAGCCTCGAGTAGCTTTTTGTTGATGTTGGAGTCGGGACTCCTGCAGCACAGCGTTTGTCGGGAGCAAACGAACCACGAATCCGAAAACCACCTGCGTTTGCTGCAGCTTCATGCAGCTTCCCGTTAGCTTTTTGTAAAACACTTGTTACGTGCTTTTTCTCGAAGCAGGCAACGAAAGAGACACACGACAACAACGAAAAGACCGAAGACGAAAAACGTCACCATGGCGACCGACCACGACGACAGCTTCCACGGCTTCGGGAGCAGACCGGCCGGCACCATCACGACGATTACGAGCGACAACAACCACAAGCGCGTGCCGAACCGCCATTCCCTTCTCCCGTTCCGGCACGTGTCGAGCTCGTCCGAGGAGGACGGCGGCAGCGCGACGAGCAGCGTCCACAGCAGCAGCCATCACCGCCACAGCCGGCGCTTCCAGCATGGGCTCAAGCTGCTCGACCTCACGGCCAAGACGCGGGGCGGCGGCGGCAATAACGGTGGTGAGGTGCCGCGACGGGATCATGTTCGGAGTCAGGCGTCGCAGGGTTCCGGCAGCGGCACGGAGGCAGCTGCGGCATCACCGTCGGGTTCGGCAGCGTCGTTTCCGGCCATGACAAAGGAAGAATTCGAGGCATTACCGCCGACAATACGAAGAAAGGTGAGCTTCTTTTTTCCTTTTCTTCTTTTTTACACAACTGGAATGTGTGTTTTGCTTTGTTTGGATTTTATTCCTTTTTTGAGAAAGAAAGAAAGATGGCGACAAGATGTTTGCTTTTTCCTGGTTTGCTCGACTCTTCTCAGCCAAGTGGCGAGAAAGCAACAAGTGTTGGAGACAAGTGGGAGAAAGGGCAGAGGTAAAAAAAGCAATATATTTGCAACATGTCTCAGAGGTCGATGACAGCTGCCCTCAGCCAGAGGAAAACACACAGACGCACATCGCGCAGGTGACTTGTCTCTGCCGATGCGACGCTAGTGGACGCCGCTGAGGCTGGATGTACCGTTACAACTGCGAGCGTTGGATGTGGTGCATCTCGCCAGCTTGATTTAGGCCGGACGAGAGAAACCAAACAGAGGATAAAAAAGCAAAGAAGAGCAAAAAGCTGTCTGCGAAACTCTACTTTCTTCTTTTTGACTAGCAAGTGCTGGGGAAAAAAGAAGGCCTTGTCTGCAGTGGCGTCTTACTTTTTGGGTGCTCCCGTCCTCCGGTCTGCCGGCTTTTGTCCCGCAGCTTGTTTCGCGATTCCGCAAGCTCCTCCGTCACCCCATCCCTGTGCGGCTTTTTTTTGTGGCTGTCATTGGTGATGGGACAAAGCTGAACGGAACGGTGGGGGTGCACGGAACGGTGAGCGAGTCGCCATTCCAGTCTGAGCGAACAATGAGCTTGTTATCGGGAACTTGGAGCAAGTTGAATTGCTGGCAGTCAAGGGAGCAATCTTGTCAAAAGTTGATGGGCTTTTGGGCGAGCACCAGCAAAGCTTATTGTCTAAAGGCGATGCAGAACGGGCCACGGCAAGGAGCAGAGAGATTCCTGGCTGCCACACCCAAAGACTGGCCGGCATGCATATGCCTGGTCGGTCCCCTTTGTTCTGACTCTGTTCGGGCCTATTGGCTGTACATCCGTGTCGCAAGCAATGTCAACTCCCTTGTATCGAAGCTTCGTGGAGTAGCACACAAGTGTGGCTTGCGGGAAGAAGCAATACTACCAGCCAGCCAGCCAGCCACGGGCAGAAGAAAAGAAAAATGAAATAAGCGACAGGGCATGACAACGCAATCGGCCGACACCAAGGTTTTGCTGCTTTCTTATTTCGTTTTTCTTTCTTTTGTACTTCTCTGGTGTCACGCCGCGTCCACATGGCTGTGGTGTTACCGGACGGGGATGTGGACAGGCGGCGCGCCTCGTGCTGTGCTGCTGTGGCTGCCATGACCTACCTGTCCGCAAAGTGGTTTATCCCTGCACCTGAAGCACAAACTATGGTTTGGGAGGCTTTGTGGCGGCAGACAGGCAGCCTTGTATCGTCTCTCTTGCAGCAAGTAGCTTTGTTCAACTTGCCCGCATTGTTCGGGGGGACGGAGGGACGGAGGGACAGGTCGGTTCGCGTATCGATGCCCATTCCAGGAAGAGAGACATGCAAGTCGCATCCATCACGGTGGAGGTGTGTTTTTTTCTTTTTGCGGGCATTTGCTGTCAGTCTGTCCATCTATCTGTCTATCCCAGCATAGGTACTTCGGTACTTGTGAGAGACGATGTCTTTGCTCTCTTGATCAGCCAAGCTCTCCTCCGACCACGAGAGCAGAAAAGAAAAGAGAAAACAAATTCTGTTTTGGCCGAGCGGCTACAAACACCCTACCTTCTTTTTTTTCTTTCTCTTTTTCATTTCACGTCTTGCCAGCCTGCCTAGTGGAAGGGTTGCATCGACACTAGCGTGTGCATGCTGGCTTACCCACCCGGTGGGCGCTACTGAGTAGCTCACAGGGGCCCAAGCCTGGATTCCACCGCAGCGGTACCTCGAGTTGAGTACCTGGACCTCCTGCAGATGCCTGCAGCTAGCAGATGCAGCCACCGCGCGTTAGCGTGGTCGAAGTACTGCTTCCCTGCCATCACCGCCTTTCCCCCCCCGGGAGCCTTCGTTCCTGCGCTGAGACACGCCATTCCTCTTGGAGTGAACGGTCTCTGCTGTCTCTGCTGTCTGCTCTCAAGTGTGTCTAGGTACTGCCTGTGTGCTGTCTTGGGCTCCCCTCCCACCACCGCAGCCAAGCCAAGCCGGTCAGCTCTGGTTGATATTGTTACCAGTACCAGTCACACTGCCTGTCTACTTATACCACTCTATCCCTGCTCTTCGTTTTGCTACCCTTTTTCCCGCTGCTTTTTCTTGGCGTCCCTTGTCTTTCTTCTTGTTGTTGTCTTGCCTCTGTCTCGTCTTCCTTCTCTCCTCGTGCCTTTGCTCGGCCACCAGCCAAGATACAAGAAGACGCATCCGCCACAAACCAATATCTCAACTTTGCAAATAACTGACAATTGGCCTCTCTTTCGCCTACTTCAGTACTTTTCTACTCTCGAACGCCTGCGCTTCGCCCAAGACCCAGAATACGACGACTCGGACACGACTCCGTCCGCCTCGCTCGACAATCTCCCTAAGCTCCATCCTAATATTAACCCTGCCGCGACTACCACCACAACCACCAATCCCTCGCCCGCCGCCGCCGCGACTGGCAGATCATTCCAAGACAAGAACCAGCCTGTTCGTCTTACCGTCCTCTCCAAGCTGCCGTCCGAGGCCGCTCCCCTCTCTTCGCCCCGGCGCCCCAGATCCGCCCTGATTCGCCTGCACTCTAGCCCTGTCTCCGACCGACAGAGCCCGACTGTCGCTCCTCATAAACTCGGTCTAGGCATCCTACACAACAAATCCGACGACCTTCAACAACATCCATCGTCGCTCTCCTTTCGACACAGCGTCATTCTGGATGCCACCGACGAAGCACTGATCAAGCGCGGAAAACGTCAGGCCAATCTCACTGCTCGCCAGAACCAGGGCCACTTACACCGCGCCGCCTCCTTCGACCACCTCTCCCACAGAATGCACACTCGTACCAGCGACGGCGCCTGGATGGATGGCCGCATCAAGGCCACGGAAGACTCGCTCTACGACAGCTTCCGCTGGCTCGAAGACGAGGGTGACCTCGACCTGAGCCTCGATTTGGACGAGTACCACAGCGGCCTACGCGAAGATGTCGTCAGCCGCAAGAGTCGCTCCTCCTCCATCCGCCGCAAGCTCTCCATCTCCTCCAAGGTCGCGTTCGGCCGCGCCTCGTCGACGCTGAGCCGTCCCACCACCAAGGAGGCTTCTACGCCCTTTGGCGGCTCCGTCCTGTCGCTTCAGAACCCTTCCAGCAACGGCCATGTCCGCCGACGTTCGCGCGCCCTCTCCCTCATGTCTTCTAAGCAGCCGCCGTCCGAGGTCACCACCGTCTCCCCTCCCGCACCTGCACCCGCGCCTGCAATGGATCCTGCCGCCCACTACCAGGACCCCGAGGCCCGCATGAAGCTCCGCGTCTACCTCGCGTCGCCGCACAAGTTTGACGAGGCCGTTGAGTTTGGCTTCCCCTCCACCGAGCAGCAGCCCCAGAGCCCCCAGAGCCCAGACAGCCCGCCCAGGCGCACCGATTCGCTGACTCGCGCCCCGGAGCGCGGTGGCCACCTGCGTATGCAGACCCTCGTCGAGGACAAGCGGTGCTCCCTCTACAGCGACGAGACCACGGCCACCGAGTCGGACTCGCCACGCACCCCCGACACACTCGACAGGCCCTCGGCGCCGTTTGCCCCTGCCGCCGACGAGGACCGCGAGGCGGCCAAGGTCGACTACGCCCAGGCCCACGCCTACTCGCGCGAGATGACGCTGCGCATGACCCTGACCCGGCCCGACCTGCGCGCCAATGAGAACCAGATTTATGGATGGCAGCAAAAGAACGGCCGCCCAACCACATCCGACGGCCCTCGCTCGCCAGTCGGACCCAAGTCGGAGGACGACCTCAAAAAGGACAGCATCGAGCGACAGCTGGCCGCCATTGACCAGGAGAACATGCTCTACCCGGAGCAGTCTTCGATGAAGCGTTTCTGGAACCGAGTCCGCCGCACATGAGCGATGTTTTTTTTTCTTAACGCAACGGCCTCGCTACGCACATTTCAAACTTGTCTCGAATCTTGCAACTCATTTCTCGAGCACTCATTTCATCGGCATTTGTTTCAACCACATGCACACACACACACACATTGGCATGACCAACTCATTCTTACTACGCAACTGGAAAGCTGTTCTTCTTTTTCTTAATCTTTGGACTTTTAGCGTGTTGTATTTGGAGAGGAAAGCGTCTCGTCTTGTTTTTCGCACCTTTTATTCCCCCTCTTTTTCATATCTCTTATATATCTGTCATGTTGATTTTACACACATTCACTACATTGGGCCGGTATACGTTTTTGGGTTTTTTGATTGTTGATGACATTGATGGCCTCGGGGACTTTTTTCTTATTGAAGAAAATTGGTTTGGTCTTTTTTTTATACCCACTCCCGTACATTTATCATAATCCTCTTGTGTGAGCCTGATGGCAGGTTTTTTGCACAGAAAATACATTCGTTTAATTGAACAATCATTACAATGACATCCGATCCAGGTGAAATATCTAATCGAAGTGGATGATTTAATCAAATTGAACGATTTGATCAAATGAAGGGATAGTGTGACCCATCTAGACTAGACCTGCGGTCTGAGCGTTCATCATGAAGAAGTTTGTGTACCATGGCGCTTGCCTGACTGTTCTCAACACAGCTCTTGTGTGCATGGCTTTTTTTATTTTTACCCATTTCCTAAGACATGCAAGTAGAAACTCTCCCCTCGTGCTTCACGCATGATCTTTTGTGCAACACTAGGGGAATTAAACTTGTCCAACGCTCTGACGTTTCAGACAATTCGGGCTATGTGGGGGTGGTGGTTCTTGAAGAAGTCGTTGGTTGATCACTGGCGAAAGAAAAAGAGGTTCGTCGATCGGAATGCAACCCTACGTGTGTGGATGCGACCGGAGAATAAGATGAGCTATGACCTTGTTTTTTCTGCTTTTCCGAGATTGGATGCCCTTCCATACGACCGCACGATCGTCAATCTGTATGATTTGCAGCATTGATACATATGAAATGTTACCTCGCCATGACTGTGAAGCTAAGAAAAGAAAAATGAATGAGAATTGTCCATGCGGACGATGAGCAATTATTTTTCTTTATCAGTTTACGCATGGGGGAGATTACAAGGACTGAGCTGATCTACCAAATTAAGACTGCCAACGGCTGATGACAGCGTCGCAGTGAGAGGTTCTTGGACACTATTGCCAAGCACGACGCCGCCGTCAATGCTGCCAATCTGCAGGGGTCGTCCTATTTCTTCTGCCATTATATCCTGCTTTCGTCTTATAAGAAACACTTTTTTTTTTCCGCAGCTGACTTGTTCATGTGCGCTGTTTTGCTGATCTCACCGACTATCTCATGAAAGGGGTTGAGGACTGGTATCCCATGAGCGGCTCTGCTTTTTCGACGCCCTTGAACGAATTGACCAGCAATCAACAAGTGCCAATTTCTCAAACTGGCACATGGTACATCGTCTCGGTCACAGGCAATCAACAAGAAAGACTGAACAAAACAAATATTAACGTGGCGTATAATAGTGACCACCCCATCTAATCCAATGCTTCAATGCTAATACAAAAACAACTTTTTATCCCACTACATACACCGTCAAACGCCCATCCCCTTTCTCCTCTGCTTTATGCATCTTCGTCACTATCCTCACCCAGCAACTCTCCGTCATAGTCTTCCACGCGTGAATACGCCCCGCCACGCGCAAAGCTCTGTCGCGTGGTGAAGCGGCGGTTCCAGCCGCGGCCACCGCTCGCGCGCTCGTATCCCGACACCGCGGTGCGCCACACGCTGGCGCCCAGGACGGGCAGCGCCGCGGCGACGGCGACGACGGCGGAAATGGCAATGACCGGGTACTTGATCCACGGCTGGTCGCTGTCAAACGTCGACGACGACTCGCCCAGGCGAATCTGCCCAAACTTGCCCGACCAGTTGCGGTGCATGTAGACACCAATCGCGATGGCTGCCGCAATCGGAAGCACCACGGCGAAGAAAATGGCCACGCCAGATGTCTTGTGCTTCTTGGCTACCTCGCCCTCGTAGCCCGCACAGTCATGCTCCGTTGATGTCTTGTCAAACTCCTTGCCACCCTCGCATGTAGTCAACTGCAGACGGCGGTAGCCAGTGGGCTCATGGTACGTGGTGGCGTTATTCCTTTCGCACCACTCCTTGCCAGACAGCGGCTCGAGTCCTTCCACAAGGGCACACTGTCCACTGTTGTCCATTTCATAGTTGTACGCACTAAAGATGTTGGTTAGCATGTCCTGCTTATAAATGAACCCTGCGTACGTACCATTCGTAGTCCCGGCGACTGCAGGCGCAGTTCTCCTTCTTGTAAAGACGCTGGATATCCTGCTGGTTGTAGCATTTGCGATCCGTCTTCTTGCGCAGATACTTGGCAACGTGACCAAAAACGCAGTCGTTGTCTTGCATGGGATGCTTGGGCGACCACAAATCGTAATCAGGTTCGCCGCCCTCCTTGCCCAGGCTCCCGAGGCTGCAAGGCTTATCGGTGAGGCCGGTAAAGTCTAGGTTGACAGTGAATACTTTGCCAGACTCGGACCGGCACCAAAGGAGGAAGTTTCGCGAAGTACCAGACGACAGCGTGGTGATGTCAAGCACCGTCACCTTGTCTTCGCTGAATTTGTAGTCTGTCCACGTATTGCCTTCGTCGATTGAGTACGAAACCATATCTGTAGTGGCCTTGCTGCCGTGGGTAGCACGTTCCACCAGCACGATTATGGATCCTTGGTCACCGTATTGCCAGGTCCAGTGACCCTTCTTGACGTTGCGCCAGGTGATGCCGCCATCAGAAGTCATAAAGGTGTCTGCCTCTTTAATGTCACCAAGAATGGGGCCAACGTTACCAATGCCAAACATGAGTCCAACAGCCGTAGCGGCAGCAAATGTTTTGCGCTTGTCATCACGCTCTGTGTAGTGATGAATGTGCAAGGCACAGGACTTATCGCCCTTGGAGCTGCAAGAGTAAGACTTGCCCTCAAGATCCTTGCTGGGCGGAGCAAGGTAGCCCCATTCGGCACCGTCATTGCGGGAAATCTTGGTTTGGAGCTTCTTTGTCTTCTCTCCTTTACCAGGATTGGTGACGACATTGATCAGTTCGAATCCTTCGAGGCCCGCGATCTTTTCAAAGTCGGCATACGGCGCGTTGTCCGCGTTTACATTGGAGGCGCTGAGCACGAAATACGTGCCGTTAGAGTTGCTCTTGATGATGGAGCCGTATTGGCGATCCGCACCGTCTTCAGTTTCGACAAAGAGATTGAGAGCATGCGTAGAGCTGTCCAAGGCCGTGTATTTGTTTTCATGACCCTCGTGGAACTTGTAAGGGAAATGTGCGTCTTCAAAGCGCTTGCCGTCAACGCTGATCAGAGGCTTGATGCCACCAGTCGTCTGATCCTTCTCGCCCAAGATGATGTATTCGCTCATGGTAATGAAGGTGCTAACCTCCTTCTCCAACATTGTTACATCATCCTTTTTGAGGAAATCATCGATGGTGATGATTGTCATGGGGGACTCTTCATTCTCTTCGCGATGCGCGAGACAGACAATCTGTTTCTCAGCACGAACATTGTACTCGGAACTGCCCGTGAACTCGCACTTCTCGACGTACTTGCGCAGCGGGTGCCACTCGTCACCACGATCAGTAGAGACTTCTGCCTTCAGATAGCAGGATTCCTTTTTGCCCACCGTTTCGCAAATTTTGCCAACCCAGAGAATCCAGTCTTTCTTGTCTGGGTGGAAGCTGAAAGGAGGATCCTCTCGACCGGCTGGTTCAGAGGGAGCGGTGAAGGGGTGAAAGCTTTGGCCACGATCGATGGTGTAGAGGACCTTCTTGTCCTTGGCTGTAGTGAAGTAGACGACATCATTGAAGTAGGAATGTGGGTAGATATTTTCAATGTTCTCGCCCTCCAGAATGCGTTCCCAGCTCTTGCCATGATCAGGGGAGCGCCAGAGCTTATCGTCAATCTTCAGCTGATCACCGTTCTGTTCAGCAGCGCGGACAATGACAGTCTCGTCTTTGGAGGCGCTAGTCTCACCGCGCTCTAGGTAAATCTTTTGGAAGTCGTTCAAGTCGGTATCGAACTCGTTCTTCTTGTGAGAAACGTCACCTTTGGTAGGCTCAGAGCCTTCACCTCCATCTTTGCCGTCTTTGCCGTCTTTGCCATCCTTGCCATCCTTGTCATCTTTACCACCGTCTTTGCCGCCGTCTTTACATTCGCGCTCAACAGTGTCGTCCTTCTGGGCTCCATCCTTTCTCTTACAGGTGTTGCCAGGGATCAAGCGCCAGCCAGAAGAGCCCTTGAAAGTCTTTTCGTCTTTCTTGCACGAGTCGTCGGGGATGATCAAGGGGCCGACCTGTTTGCACTTGGTGTTGTCGTCAGGATCGCGCTGGAAGTTGTCGTCGCATTCAAAATCGGTATCTGAGCATTCGCAGTCCTCGGTCTTGGCAACTGGCTCCTTGAAATCGCTCTTAATGAAGCAGTCTGCAGTCTTCTTTCGGCGAGTAAATGTCTGCTTGTGGCCCATGATGCACTGCGGCTTGCCGTCGGCGTCGGTACGTGCATGGAATTCCTCCATATCACCTTCGCCGCATTTGCGTTCGTTTAGACCCTCGAAATCAATGGCGATGCTATGATACTCCCTCTTGTGAGAGCCGACCAAGAGAAACTTTAGACTAGTTGCGTCTTGCACCGAGGTCAGGAACTCGGGCTTAATCTTGAGGCCATCTGGCAAAGAAACTGTTTCCCATTTCTCGCCGTGGTCCAGAGAGTAGGAAAGCTTGTCGATATCAGGCTTTTTAGAATCTTTGATGGCAACAAGAATGGAGCCAGAGTCACCAAACTCGTACTTGTGTTGGCCTTCAAGGGCCTGCTTCCAAGTTCGACCAGCATCATCAGACACATACAAGTTCGATTCGTCGCTCTTTTTAAGCGATTTGCCAGTATTTCCATTGCCCATAATCAGACCAGGCGCGGGGCTGGAATAGACACGGCCAATATTGTCCAACTCGGTGATGGAGTGCAAATGAATAGTGTCATCTCCAGCCTTGAGCGACTCAAACGTCCTTCCGTCATCAAAAGTAATCTTGCTAACAAGAACTTTGGACTTTCCATGCTTGTCGACATCGGAACCGTTCTCAATGGTGTTGACGAGGTAGACACCCTGAATGCCACTGACATTCTCAAAGTCAACGTGACCCTTTCTGTCTCGGTTCGTGTAGGGAATGTTCTCGGTAAAGTACGTTCCGTTCGAGTTGCTAGTGAAGAGCACACCCATAGGCCTAGACGGAGCCGAGGTCATGACGTCGACCTGGATGCTGTAGTTGGTGCTCTCCAGAACGGTATAGGCACCTTGATTGATCGCGTGAGAATGTTCGTGTGAGTCGGAGCTGGGGAAAATGGCGCGATGGAACTTTTTCGTGTTGCTGGTGACATATAGAGCCATCTCGTCGCTTCCAGCAGAGGTTGTGGCAACCAGGAGAAAGCCTTTAACGACGGCAACATTGTTGACACCACGCACGGGCTTGTTGATATCGAGATCGGGTTCGAATTCCTGAATATCGTCCTTTTCCTTTTTGAAAAACTCGTCGGAAATAACAAGTCGTTGTTCTAGCTTTCGAGAAGAAAGCTCGTCGCGAATGATGCACAGAATTCTGGACTTGTCGAGGTCTTCCTCGCCAGTCGTAAACTCAGGTGAAGACTTGGCCCACCAACAGCCAGCCGTGTCTCCACGGAGCATCTCAACCGTCTTGAAACCGTCGGTCGTGTATGTCGCAGCCTCGTCGCAAAAGATTTCATCACAATCCATGCCGTTGAAGATGATGCGCTTCGGATCGGCGGCATTAAAGGTTAAAACTTCGGGTTGGAATCGGCTCGGGGGCGCCTTGGAGTCGAACTTGTTCCACGTTTCACCGCGGTCCTCAGTCCTGTAATGCTCTTTTCCTGTCGTCAAAATAAAGGCCGTCTTGCTCTCGTGAGGATGCATGATGAGCAAAACTGCCTTGCCCTCGGCGACGGCGTCGACTCTGGTCCACTGAACGCCGGCATCCTTGGACCAGAATATGTTGCCGGTATCGATGTTGTGCCATATAATCGAGTCGCTGTCTTCGAAATAGTTAATGTTGCGCGGGTAGCCTTCGATCTTGGAGGTCGAAATGGTTGGTTTGTCCTTGGCCAGGGCAATTGTCCACAGCAAGGAGAGCAGGAGGACACGCCACCAAGGCACAGCCGGCGGGCTGCAAATCCTCATTGTGACAAAGGAGCTGTGATTTGTTTTATCATGTAGTATGTAGGAAAAAGAATGTGATTCGAGGTTGTGTACGCGCTGATGGTCGTGAGCAACCGAGCTGTCATCGGGTGAGTCGGAGAGAAAGTTGGCGATGCGGATTGCGTGTCCAGGCCCAAGCTGAAGCTTGTTGCGTCAGAGACATTGTTCACCGGCACGCAAGGTGTGGCTTGCGCGGCATTCCTTGGAAGGGAGCCGGACAGGGGCTGTGGCGCAGGGAGGAAGTGGTGTGGCTTGTGACTCCACAGGAGCTTGTGCAAGCTTGCGACACGCGGCCATTGACGCAGCAATACGGGATGACAAGAGTCTACGATTAGATTTAATTTTTGTTCATTCTACACCAGCCAAGCTTAATATTGTTGGTTGCCATTTTCGCAAGAAAAATTTACCATGTTGTTCTCGTCCTGAGTAACGGAATCATGATCTGATGTAGCCACGGCCTTGGCTGGGCAGGAAGAGCACACGTACTACAGGTCGACTGGCAGAGGTAGATGTATTCCTCAGAGTGGCCTGACTAGCTAGCTCTAGTGTTAGTTGGTCAACATTGAACTTCTCATAAAGAGATAAGTAGTGTCTGGTAGCGCAGTCAACACGTTCTCGATGGTACATCAGCCAGCCAAGCTGCCCGTACCAAACAGTCGCAGTACCCTCGGCGCGCACCATGAGCGTGTAAGTGGCATCAACGATCTGCGCCGCCGCCAGCGGGTCCGGCCTCTTTTCTGCCCCTGAGATGCGCTGCCGCCAGTGTTTTGTCCCCTGCTGCGTGGGTACCGCGATGCTGTTTTGGCGGATAGAGCGAGGCGACGGCCCATGGTTGCAGCAGGTGAGAATGGGACGAAAGGAGGGATGCCACCTTGCAGTTACAGAGGATATTGCAAGCAAGGCGTCGAGAAAGTTGACAGACATGCGCTGCTGGTCTTTGTCGTGGCCACTTAAAGTTGCAGAACGAGACTAATATAGCGCAGATGGCCGTTGCACTGTACCTGCAGGTACATGGGGCGAGCAGAAGCGACGGGTACCGTGGCAACCAGGCAGACGCGACTGGCCAAAACAAAGCGATCATGCGTGTGGTGGAAGGCAGAGCAGACCGCGCAACCGCAACACTGGAGATGGGAAACTTTATTGCTGCCTGGGAGGCCTTATGATGCTAGAGTATTGCAATTTGAGGCGTTTTATGCGGAGTAAAGGGATCATTGATGATGGAGGCTGCGTGCTGTGCTAGCATGTGGCGGCGCTTTTCTCCGCGCACTGCCGTGTTGTTCATCAGAGGAGCCTCCCGTGCCTCCGCCACCTGCGACCTGCCCAAGATGGCCAACGTAGAGGCCATTATTTCTTGCACAGGGGCTGCCTAGAAACGTGCCCGTGGAAGCTTTTGTTCGGCCATCTCGCGCCGCTAGCATCCCCTGTCCAGCGCAACTTGGAGCCCCTGATGCCAACGGCCGTCCTTTCATTTGCCCCAGAGCTCCGGCCACGGCTTAGTGCGCAAGGCTACTGCTATTATTGTAAATTATTATGGCACATATTCGCTAAAAAGCACCCTTGATTTTAAGACAACCCGGTACAGGCCATGCTAGCTCTGCGTAGTTTGCAAATGTACATCAGATGCCGCCCAGCACTCTGCAGTAGTCAGGTACCGCTGCAAGGGGACTTTGCCCCTCCCATCAGCGTCCCCTGGTGGGCCACGACCGCCCGCCAAAGTCCTCCCACGTCCAGACTCCACGCCCACGCTTCCTCTCTCCTGGCGCCTCGTCTGTTATGATCCTTGTTTTCCTCCATCCCCATTTAAACTTGCCTGCAGCAGCTCGTTTCGTTTTCTCTCTCGACTACCTTCTTGTGCATCCCACTGCTCGACTTGCGCAACTGCTTTCCAGTTCTGTCTGCTTCGCGACGAATAGCTGCCGTTTGCTCTCCGAGGTCCTCTTACAACCCCGCCATCCCTCCGCTTGTCACCAGCAAACCCCTTATCCAGCATCACAATGTCTGCCGCCTACAAGCAGTTCCTGGCGTCGCCGAGCTCTTCTCTGCTCGCTGACAATGCCTCTCTGCACTACATCACCACCCTTACCAACTTTTCTGGCGCTACCGAGATCATCAAGCACCTGACAGCCCTGCGCAGACAAGTCACCAAGAAGCAGGAGGAGATCCTCAACGTCATCGAGGGCCAGGATGCCATCGTCGTCGAGGTTCTGACCGCTCTCGAATTCATTACCAGTGGAGGCGTCTACCTGCCCAAGCTCGAAGACAACTTCCTATCTGACCGCACTGCCTACGTTCCCATTGTAAGTGACTGCAGCACTAACCACCTCGGCTCCAGCGCTAACCACATTTCCAATCACTTAGACGCATTTCGTTACCTTCGATGCCGGCGGCAAAATCGTTCAGATTCGGCAGCAGTGGGACCAGGGCGCTCTTCTGAAGCAGCTCGAGATTGTTGGCAAGAGTGGCCGCAACTGGCCCATCGAGGACAGCCGTGAGCAGCTGCGACAGATTCAGGCCTGTTTGAAAACCGTTGGCAAGGTTCCCCAGCAAGCTTCCGGCGCCAATGACGTTGTCATCCGTACTCGCCACAACTCGACCAACGCTCTGCGCGACCCTCATGCCTCCCTGAACCTCTATGGAAGCAGAGAAGAGATCGAATCGACCCCGATGCAGGCCGCCCCTAACCCCTACGCCGGCCACCGCCCCAACCAGCGCTCCGTCGCTGACATTATCGGCGACGAGCCTGAGGATGGCGAGTCTGGTCACAGCCGCCACCGCTCTGTCTCCCCCAGCAAGGCCGGTTCTGGCAAGAACTACCAGCCGTCTCGCATCTTTGACGGCCAGCAGGAGGTCATTGAAGAGGTGGAGACCCCCAAGCGAGGCGACAAGTTCATCAAGCCGCACCCTACCAAGTACAACCACTTTGACTTTGTCGATGGCTCTGACCCCAGAGACGCCCCGACCCGCGGCGTCGATCATGACAAGCGCCCCAAGTCCAAGCACGACAGCCAGTGGTCATTTGACGACTTTGTTACCCCTGCCAAGGCCACCGCCAGTAAGGGCATGCGCTCGTCGGACATTCAGCACTGGAACCCCGAGACGCAGTTCTCTGACGACCCCAAGGAGCGCCACGCCGCCGGCAAGGGCCGCCGTGATGCTGAAACCCACTTTGAGCTTCAGGATGACGGCGAGCGCAACCCGCGCCAGGAGCGCGGAGGTCTCCCCCGCGGCGCTATGCACGGAGAGGGCCAGAGCCTGTACAAGAACCAACTGTTTGACGAGGTTGAGCCCACCCCGGGCCCCAAGCGTGCTCTGCAGACCGTCACCAACCTCAAGGATCGCAGCAAGGACTTTAACCCCCACTTTGAAATGACTGACGAGTCACCGTCGCAGCCCTCGCGCAGCCAGCATGCTGCTCCTGAGGGCAAGGCGAAGATGGCCAAGATGATGGACCACAACTGGGAGGTCTATGACCAGTCGCCCCTCAAGGAGAACAGACGTGGCCCGGCGCCTGCTACCACTGCCAGCAGCCAGAAGATTCACATTGCTGGCGACGGCATGGGCTCCCGCAAGGGCGCTACCCAGGAGGAAACCGGCCAGAAGATTCACATTGCCGGCGACGGTATGGGTGGTCGCAAGGGCACCTCGCGCTCCTGGATGACTGGTGGCGATGAGGACGAGGAGCCAGCCCAGGTGCACCCTCGTGGACGCGGTACCGCTCCTACTCAGCAAGGCGGCGGCGGTTTCTGGGACTTTTAAATTGCTCGACGCTGCACCACCCGTGCCACAAGTGTACATTTAATTCGGCACTGGCATTTGCTATTCCCCGCGCTGCCCTTCCATTTATCCCACTACGAATAATGTTTGTTACAGGCTGATGGTGATGCTTTTGCGTACCGGACGCCTACCTGTCATTGGATTTTCCTTGCTCACAATTCCCACCTCTGCTTCGGCCCTTCTTCCAAAAAGAGTCCGGAAATCGGATGCAAAAACTGCAAAATATTAGCCTTTCCTTATTTTACTGCCTCTTTTGTTTTTCTTACGCTCTTATGAATTTTGGCAATTGTTTCTTTCTTTCTTACGATACATAGCCCTTCAACTTTAGACTGCTCTTTTTGATATTTTATTTTGACTCGCAAGAGGGTACAAATCATCAATATAAGAAAAAAATCACTGCCAACTACGCTGCTCCTAGTAACGTGATGATGATGACGCGTGTGCTATTACTATTTCGTGCTATAGAACTGAAAAGGATGGGTGTAGAAAAGAGAAAACGCCAGCTCCATGAGATCCAAGTATAAAAAATCAGAATCGTTTCAACAAATGACGATGCACTCCTGAGGCATGTTGTGTATTGGTATCAGTTACAAAGGTAGGAAATGGTTCCAAGTAACAATAAATAAAATCGTCCGGTGGAAAGGAGGAAGGGAATCAGCATATGAATTTATATCCCCGCTTCCATTTCGGCCACGTCTTGCGCTCCTCCCTTTCCTGCGCCACCAGGATGGGCAGGTTCCAGTCACGCCGGCCCGTGTCCACGTCCATAGCCTTGACGGGCACGTAGCCGGTGCGGTAGTACAGCTTATGCGCGACGTAAAACACCACAATGATGGGCGCGCTCATCCACTTCAGAAACAGGTTCTGCGCAATTTCGGCGCTGGACATTTTCGTCCAGCCAATCGGAAACGCGGCGACCCAAAACTGAGCGACAATGACGACGGCGTTGAGGATGAGGCCCAGGTAGGACCCCAAGACGCCGACCTGCGACTGAAAGGGCAGTTCCTCGACGCGGCGGCCTGCATGGGCCCAGGCGCGGCGGAAGCGGATGTGGCATACGCAGATGGAGCCCCAGGTGAAGACGGAGGAGAGGCCGGAGAGGGCGAGCAGCCAGTCAAAGACGCTGCCTTGGGAGTTGGCGTCGGCGAGGTAGGCGAGGAGGCCAACGGCGCCGGCGAGGAGGATGGCGACGAGCGGGCGGCCTTTGCGGTCGACGTAGCCGAGGATCTTAGGCGCTTGGTGGAGGTTGGCGAGCGCGGCGAGCGTGCGCGAAGAGCCGAAGACAGCCGAGTTACCGACGGAGAGCACAGCCACGAGGATGACTGAGTTCATGACGGACGGCAGGATCTGGATGCCGGCTTCCTCAATGGCGATAACGAAGGGCGATGCCTTGGCGTCAGCCTTACTGTCGCCGCCGAGCAGGCGCGGGTCGGTGTGTGGGACGAGGAGCCCCACGAGGGTGAGGGCGACGATGTAGAAGAGCGTGATGCGCCAAAAGACTTGTTTGATGGCGGTGGGGAGGGACTTGCGCGGATTGGCGGTTTCGGCGGCCGCGAGCCCGACCAGCTCGGTGCCGGTAAATGCAAAGGCGGCCGTGACAAAGACGCTGCAGAGACCCTTGAAGCCGTTGTTGAACGCGCCTGGGTCACGCCAGTACTCGCCGCCAATGTACCCCCGATCGGGCGTGCCGCCGCAGTTAAGCACGATGCCAAGGAGGCTATATGATGTGTTAGTTGCGAGGATAAAGATGGTAGTGTAGAGCGTTGTCATACATGAAGCCAATGACAGCTATGACTTTAATAATGGAGAAGAGAAATTCGGCCTCGCCGTAGCCTTTAACACCAAACATATTGATAAGAACAATTGTTGTGAGGAAAAGGGTGACAAATATAGCTTTTGTAAGCTTGTCATTCCAGTAGCCTATCGTTAATGATGCGGCAATGATTTCGAGTGGTAGTACTGAGAGCCATTGTAGAGCATAGCTAGGCCCGTGTTAGCAAACTGCGTGACAGGATCTTCTTTGTGTTACTCACTTCCAGCCCATCGCAAACCCCCATGACGGATCGAGAAATCTGGTCGCCCACGACGAAAACGATCCAGCAATGGGGAAGATGACGGCCAGTTCACCCAACGCCTGGCACGTCGTGTACAGCATGGCGCCAACAATGCCAAAGGCAATCAGCAGCGATGCCGGACCGCCCGCATTCAACGCTTTGCCCGAGACCACAAAAAGCCCAGTCCCGATCGAGCCGCCAATCGCGATCATCTGCAAGTGGCGGCCTTTCAAGCTCCGCGACAACCCAATGTGGGCATTCTCGAGCGCGGCGAGGTGCAGGTCGTAGTAGTGTGAGCCGTTGTGCTGGCGGCGGGCGATGCTGGGGTCGTGGTCGTGGTCGGCGAGGAGGAAGGTCGAGTTCGGGTCGCGACGGAAGCTTTCGAGGAAGCGTCCGATGCGCATAGGCGGGTGCTGCTCATACTCAGGCTCACGCATGCTGTAAGAGCTGCCGTAGGTAAAGGAGTCGTCTTTGCTCTTGTAGGTGTTGGCGGGACCGAGCTCGATGTCGTCCGGAGAGGAGGCCATTATGTATATGGGAGAGCAGTCACAGGCTGTAAATAAGAAAAGCTGAAACGAGGGGTGAGTGGGATGGTTTGCGGCAGACGGCCGCTCTTGTGTATCGTTTGCTGTGGTGTATCACGACCACAGCGGGTTGATGCTGAATACAGCGTTCAGCTAGAGTTGCTCCCGATAGTGCGCATAAAGTTGATAGTAGCCAGAAATGGATAGCTACATTGATGATTCAAGCGAATAAAATATTGGTCGTAGATTTCCGTTGTCGGCCACTTCCCCCATTGCACATCCCGCGATGACGTGCGTTGGCCGGGTCTCCAGGTAAATGTGGTCTCGATCGTCGTACAAGACTGGGGGCGATTTTGTCGCGCGCGTTCCACTGCGAAAAAGGCGATACACTCGAACGCTCGGATTTGAAAAACAAAAGAGATGACTGGTTTCGATTCCTCAAATTTCGCATTCGGGGGTGAGCCTCCGCGAGTCGGCGCGCAGCGTGGAGCACCGTTGGGCCTAGTGCGATGGCGGTGACGGGGCGGACAACGGCAAAGTGCTGGCTCTCAAACGGCAGCGGCAGAAACAGCCCAACATCATCTCCCTATGAAGCGCAAAGGGGGTATATGGTGATGGGGAATATCGAGAGACAGAGATGATGTAGCTGGTAAAAAGCGCGGAGCCCGGGTTACCGGCAGGAACAAGGCAAGGCAGGGGTGGTGTGTTGTCCCCCGAAAGGTGGCTTTGTGGAGGCGAAGGGCCATGACTTGCAACCAACGCAAGATGGTCGGATGAGGATTGGCCGGGCTGCAGGAGGTGGTGGTGCGTATGAGGCTGGTGGCTGAACAAACATGGCGTTGGCAGCTGGCAGGAAATGGAGCGGGGGAATTGGCAGCTGGCAAGGCAAGCGCTACAAACGGGCGAGTCATGTACGAGCTTCGCATATTGCAAACAAATACTTATTATACGTATTATCATTGAGTCGGTGCTTTATTTTCTTTCTTTTGCCCTTTTATCTCACATGCCTCTTCATTGTCCATGATTCGGCTGCCCACTGCCAACCAAGGCGGAGCAATGACATGGCGGTTCCCCGCTGCCCGCGATTCGTCTGCTGTGGGGTTCAACCTGACTCTGCGGACGACAGGGCTCCAGGATTGAGGCGGCCTAAGGATTGGCTGTGGCTTGGCCTGTCATGCACCGCACTGACCGATAAATGTCCTAATCAAACAGCATTGCGATCCTACCAAACAGATTCTGCATCAAAGTGCTGACGTTTTTTGTCTTAGCCTAGCTACCGGACCACTATTCAATCATCCCCCGCGAGCCGCTTGCAACGGTTGCATACCCGCTGGTGCCCGCGCCAATGACAGCGATGGTTGGGTAGCAGCGCAAGTGACCCAACCACCAGCGCCAATCAGCAACCTGCACCAGTCACCGCTGCTTGTTCGATTTGCATCAGCAATTCCAGCTCACGATTGCCTTTGGCAAATCCCTGCAAGGCGCTTGCCTTCCAATCCGCGTACGCTGTCAACTGGTCCTTGTCCAGCGTGAAGGTCTTGCGTAAGCCCTGGAACAATGGCTCAAATTCGGCCATATCGTTGGGAATACCGCCGCCAAGAAAGAAGAGGTATCGCTGCCAGCGCCGTCCACCGCGTACAATGTCCGCCAGATCCTGGCGGCCACGCCTCTCGAAAATGTCAGCGAATCGAAGCTCGTCATCAGCTAAGACATTGCTTCCGTCGTAAAATTCCCCGACAGGCCACATCATGCATGGGCTGCTGAGCGCAATCTCCTTTGCCTCTGCCGAAGCAAATTCCCAGTCAATGATGCCCGTAATATTGTACTCTTTGTCCACCAGGATGTGGTCGCCTTTGTCGTCGTAGTGGCGGAGATAAAAAGGACCGTTGCTGGATTCCGACTCGCCGATGAGATCGGGCAGCACGGCTAGGCGCCAGAGAAAAGCGAGGTAGTTGTCTACAGCCAAGCCACTGATTTCGCCATTGAGAATTGTCTTCATCTGCTGGTTGATCAATGCGGTATATGATGCGTGGAGCGTCTCGAACGGACCCAGAGGCGCCGCCGGTGTTGGAAAGCATGGCTCCTGCGCGAAACCTCCCACACTAACCTGGCCTGCCACCTTGCTCGGCTTCGCTGGTCGAACGGGAGACCCCGTACGCTGCAGAGGATGTTTCTCAAGCTCAATGTATACGTCTGCGAGCTGTTCCATCACCCGATCGCGTTGCTCCACGCTGGCAGCCTGCCAGTTCAGAGGCTCGCCGTCCAATTTTTCCATCAGCATATAAGGGACGCCAACATCATCATCAGCTGAGTCGGCAGAGGATGCGTATATCTGCGGCGAGGGTACTTTTGTATTCGAAAGAAATTGAAGTGTCGCGAGTTCGCTCAGAAAAATATGGTTCTGTACTTCATCTGGTGGAAGCAACGGATCGATTAAACGAATACGCGCGATCCAGCTCACACCGTCGGCAAACTTAATGTCGAGGTTGCAATTTTGACCACCGCATTGCTTGGAAATGAAAGAAAGCTGAGATTCAATATCCGTCTGTTGTTCAAGTGCAGGAATCTGGCAAGGGACCCCCTCTCTCATTCTGCTGGCCGCCGAACGGAGAGCATCGGCATTGATCTTGCTAATTAGAGCATGGAGATACTTTCGTTTCGCCGATTGATATTCAGATGCATGGCTCTCGGGGTCGCTCTCCTGTTTGGCAAAACTTCAATGTCGATTCATCTGAAAATTGTTCACAATTGTCCTACCTCAGATGGGCACGTATGTACGCTTGCGCGGGCGTGGTCAGAGCACCAGTATTGTGCACATATCATGCAGCGACCAATTCGTCGCTCTGCCGCCTTCGTGCAAGTAACAACGCTGCAAGTTCGGAGAGTCATTGTGGATGTCGATGCTGGATGCACAAATGATGAACGATCAAGAAACAATTGATTGTACGAAAGAAGGAAAAGTTGCTTAAAAACATAATCTGAGGGTCCAGTACTGACTAAGCACGAAATCAAGCACTTTGTGTAACGTGAAGAGCTGAAAGACGCATATCCTAATAGGACCTCCGGTCACGGTCTTCTTACCCCTCATCTTGTGTTACACGAACCTCTATAAAGCAGAGATACTTCCGCTGTTTCACAGAACTCTTTCGTTTTCTTTATATAATTCCAACGCCTGGCTTCGTGATATTATAAGTTATTCAGTAATCTGACACACTGTATCTACGAAAGTATAACCGGTATCATGGTTGCCTCACACTGCGCTACTGCAGGTTGCACCAACTGGGCCGTGAGCGGGAAAAATCACTGTACTGCTCGTAAGGATCTAATGGAAACTTTCAATCTCAAATGTTCTACTAACTTGAAAAAAGATGGCGGTTGATAAGATGTCGGGAAATACAAGGAGCGTGAAGGTTAGCCTAGTTGTTTGGAGTGATTCCAGCGATTAGTAGCTGCTATTCACCCGCAAAGTATAACTAAATACAAATTTGGTGTAACAGAAACGCCTAAAAGCCAATGTGTACACAAATCATACAATACTATCGTAGTAATACATATGTGTACTCAGATACTAGAGACGACCCGCCAATCTACCTGGACTAGCTTATACCCCCCTTGGCCAAACACAACTGTAGCAGCAGCACTTCCAAACAAAAAATTAGATAAATAAATAAATATATAAACGCTATAAATTCTGACTATTAATACCATTGGGAAAACAGGTGTTCGTGGCCTGGTCGTGATTGTGCAGGTTGAGGTTAATCGTAGTTTTCACCTGCAACTGGTGCAATTTTTATATATCCGTTGCCATCGAAATCGACAAAAGAACACAAAGAGCGTTGAAGCTCACAGGGCTATTGGATGAATGCTTTTTTTATCGTTTAAAATGCTCAAGCCACTCTAGGGGGGATGAGAGGGAGCCAAGCGGTAGCCAATCTCTGGTCGAGCCTGGTTACAATGATGCCAAATAGTGTGTTGCCGTACGAGCTCATACAGTACCAAATCAGCTCAGAAAAGGCTATGACGCGGTGGTACGGCACTGGTACGGCACTGGTACGGCACTGGTACGGCACTGGTACGGCACTGGTACGACACTGGAATGAGCTGGCCCCTCAGGAATCTCTCTATTTATTGATGATCGCCAAGTTGTGAGCCTTACTGCACACCCTTATTGTGTAGCCATGATGACTGGCTCAGGCTCCAGTTTTGGTGGTACGTTCACACGCAATATGACATCGCTGGCAGCCTCTTCGACATATTCGCAGCAAAAAATGACTGAAAAAATATGAACATCACGACTTATGCATTAATATGCGATACGATAAATAAAGGCCTCCAGTAGGCCGCGTGTATTCAAAAATGAGCAACGGTACATGATTCCATCTCTTCAATCTCCCAAGTTTTTAGATGCGCTATCCTTATGCATATGTACAGAAACAATCAACATCGGTTCAGCTGGCAAAGTCGCCGACTTATTCCTATACTGTCGACGTCGACGTCGCTTTGTCCTTTCCGATTATCTTTCCATCCGCATCACGCGGCTTGCGTTGCCAGCCCGTCTTAAACATGTCGCCCATGTCGAAGCGCGGAAGCGGGTGCGCCTCCGTGTTGAGCACAATCTTGTCCAGCGGCATCAGGCTGTTGTCCGAGAACAAGAGGTACATGTACTTGAGCGTCTCGGCCTGTTCACAAAAGAGTTAGTCTACACTGTTTTCATGCGTGTGCTGTGATATACGTACCAGCCAGAAGCTCTCCATGTTGTCGCGCACGCGCGGGGGAATCACGTTGGCGTCGTCGAGGCTCGTGAAGCCGCCCTGCTCCTCCACCGCCGTGTAGTTCATAAACGACGTAAACATCTCCCAGCCCCACTCACGGTACTTCACGTCGCCCGTGATGCGCCACATGTAGAACAGACTCTCGACCGTCTCGGGGCGCTGCAGGTTGTGCGCGTCGTTGGACTTGACGACAAAGTCCTCGCGCCAGCTTGCTTTGGGATCCTCGTCAAAATCGGCGGGCGGGTGGGGGTGCGGCGCGTCAGGCGCGGTCGGCGGGTTGGCAATGTTGAAAAAGGTGATTTCGGCCGACAGGCCGGTGGCCATGTACTTGTACATGCCCCAGCACGTCTGCATCAGCTCGCGCGCAAACTTCATGTCTTCGTCGTGCTGCTTGGTCCAGGTGGGGAGCTTGCGCGCCTCAGCCTCGGTGAGGCCCTCAGTCGCCGCGAGTGCAATGGTGCCGGGCAGGAAGCAGACGAGATGATCCATCTTGGGCAGCAACTCACCACCCAGACCGTTGGGTCGTTCGCCGACAATGGTGTAGCCAGAGGGCTCACTGTAGGTAAGCAGGTGTTTGCGAATACCAGCCATGGACTCCTTCCACATGTCGAGATAGACCTTTTCCTTCTTGTTCGTCTGAAGGTATTGCTTGATGAGATACTCGTAATACGAGTCGCCTCGGCTGCCCAGACGAATGTTCTCGCCGCGGAACTCGCCATTGGCGGGGTAGATGAAGATGGGCATCAGTCCGCCAGGCATGTTGTTATCATCAATGACTGCCATGACCTTTTCAACAATTTCCCAGTAGTTGGTCTCGCCCGTCAGTTTAGCGAGGTACTTGAATTCAAGCTGCAAGGTGGTTGCCTCTGCAGTAGAACTCGCACCCATGTCGCCGTGTGACGGAATGCCCTTGGAGTCGTCAAGCTGTACACTGGCGTAGGGAATACCTGACGGGGTTTCAAATGCACCCAGAAGACGGCCGGCCAAGTCAGCCGCCTTCTCCAAGTACAGATCCTCGCCAGGCTTGCCTGGGTCGTCGTCTTTGATCGGTGCCAGCTGGGGATATTCTGTCGAGAGGAAGTGGGCGGAGAGGAGACCACCCAGCATTCGAATCGTCGTTTCAAATGTATTGACATCCTGGTTTTGATCCCACGTCAGGGAGTTTGCGATCCATTCTCTCGCATGCTCGAGGCGTGACGTCAGGTTCATGAGCATCATGGTGTCGAGAGAATCGATAATGATCCAGCCCATGCCCTTGGGAGCCATGTATTTTCCGGATTTCGAAATCGGGTGGAATTCGTCTTTGCCTGGATTCGGAAGTCACTGGTTAGCAATAGCTCGCATCGGGAAAAGAACAGCAACCATACCCCAGGCATAGCGTTCGTAGGCATCCCAGCTGAGCTCGAACGCTTCCACCACTTGCGCTTTTCTATGATCCCAATCAACAACCTCGTTCTTGGAAATCCCCATGAATCCCCACGCAGACTTGCCGCGCGCCGCCTTGGGCCGCGACGACTGCCAGGGCAGCCAGCCCATGATTTGAAAGAGGATCACGAGGATGATGGCCAGGGAGCCGATCACGCGCTTCTTGCGGTACCAGCGCCTGTGCCGGCCGCCGCTGTGATAGTAAGGCTTGTCCTTGTACATGGGTAGCTCGTCGGATTCGAACATGCCGGTGACGCGGTGCTGGACGTCGGACAGCAGGCCGCCGCCGCCGCGGCCCGAGACGGAGGACCATGCCTTGTCCTCGAGGCGGCGGTGCGGATCCTCAAAGTTGGGGACGTTTTTCGGTATCGTAAAGGGCATCTTCAATGCATTGGCGCCAACCTGGGCTGCCGTGTCTCGTATGTTCTCGGCAGCACGCCGTGCTGTAAGCTGGAAGAGGTTCTTTCGGTGGATGTCGAATGGGTCGCGAATCATCTGGGCTGGAGGTTCGGCCGCTACCTTTAGTGGCGGGCCCTGCTGTCTAAAACTTGACGGCGGCTTTCTCCTTTCTGATATGGCCAACGTGTCGACAGCACCGGTGGGCGATGAATAATAAAGCAAAACAAAAAAAAAAGCAGAAAAACAAAGAAAATAATATCAATTACGCAGAAGCATGTTCATGAAGAAAGGAAACCCAAACTGACCAGCCTGGTGCTCAACCTTGCCAGCATGCAAATGAGCTTTCGACACCTTGTTGCTGCGGTGGAGCGAGTCCCCTGGAAGAGGCCATGTAAGCCTCTCTGCGTGGCTGCCCGAGACTCGACAGGCACGTTTAGCGTGCGCCATGCTGGCCGGGCCTTCTCCACCGCAGAGCCACAAGCACCGCACGGATTCTGTGGTGGCTCATTATATCGGAGATTTCGATTTGAGCAAGCATCGAAATTGCCGTGGTAAACGAACTCGATTTTCAGGGGAGGCCTACTTGGGAAGTTGAGACAGCAAAGCTTCGTTGAACTTGATCGTGGCGTGCGCTGGTATCACACAGCCACAGACCCAGGCCAACAACTCTCAAGACAAGATGGCCGACATCAGCCACTTTCCGAATCTTGCCCATGCCGAATTCGCGGAAGCTTGTCACCTACTAGATAGCAGATACCGCCAGGCTACTCTCGGGCCGCTGCGGCGAAGATGGAAGCTCAATGTGTGCACTGCGCTGGCCACGTCCTTTTCGCACGACAATGATGGCTACACTACCTATATCCAAATCAGTCGCCCGCTGGAAGGCGACGTTGATCTGCCGTTTGACTTGGGCGCCTTTTCAATATCCGGAAATGCTGAGCAGGACTTGCACGGCGCGCAAGACGCAGAAATGATGGAGACGGAAGAGTCAGACAAGGTACGGCTCTCAAGCCTCGTAAATTTTGACAGCTTCTACCTGACTATTCTTGTTTTTTACATCCCGTCTCTAACTGGGTATATAGCATGTTATTCCAAACCAAAACGCCCGTCCCGATATTGGCTATGTGACGTATGAGATTCACCTCCATCCCACATATCGCGTGCCGTGTCTGTGGTTCACCTTGCATGGGCTTCCCGAGTCGGAGCCCGCCTTCAGCATCGATACCGTCTTCCGCCGGCTAGTCCCTGACAGTCATAAAGAGACCCTCCGCGCCGGCATGGGCATTGGTGCCATATCAACAGACGTGAGTAGCGTCATACTCTGCACCATGTAAAGCAAGAAATAAACGGCTGACAGTAGACCCTGCTAGCATCATCCCGTCACTGGACTGCCCTCCTTCTTCATCCACCCCTGCCAGATAGCCGATGCCATGATGCCGTTTCCATGTACCAAGCGAGACTATTTGATCATATGGCTCGGAATTGTCGGCGGCAGTGTCAGCCTCTGGGTGCCCAACGAAATGATGGTGCTATGAGCTTCGGTAGCACCAAAGCCAGGCAATCAACAGTGTGCAGCCAGATCAGCCCGTCTACTCATCATCACTGTCCTCGTCCATGGCCATATCTTCGCCGCTGTCTTCCGGTTCGCTCTCATCGTCTCGGTTGCGCTTCTGGCCGCGGCTTTCTGGCGAGCCGGTGGCATCCTTCATGGCGTGGTCGACGGCCGTGGGCGGCTTCGCTTGTGTCGTCGTGCTGGTGCTGGTACCGGCCGTGGGCGCGTTGAAAATGCTCTGTTGAAGTTCGGTCTGCTCGACGGCGGCAGCTCCCTTGGAAGGAAGCGCCATGGTGCCATCAATCTTGCTGATGAAGTGGGATTTGGATTTGGCATATTGGATTTTCTAGCAACACATCAAGATTAGTACCACGCGCATGCCCTGCATCGCAATTGTCCACTCACCATGGCTCTGCCCAAAAATTCGTCGCCGTCCAATGTGCGCATGGCCTGCGTGGCAGCATGAATGTCGCGAAATACAACGTGTGCTTGGCCACGCATGGCCATGGTCTTGAGGGCGACAATGTCCAGAACGGGTCCAAAGGTCGAGAAGAGCATGTATAGGGCTGTGCGCAGGTCGTCTTTTTGTATCTTCGCCGAGGGCAGGTTTGTGACATAGAGGCTAGTAGTTCTCTGATTAGCACGCGTTCGCAAGCTTCTTGCGCCGGGAGAGGACAGCTCACGTTTGGTTTGGCGGTATGGGCTGGACCTTGGCGGGGAGGGACGAATTGGGCTGCAGCCCGCGGGACGCTGTCGTTGCCATGGCGGTCTCGGTATGTAATGTATAATCGATCTTTCTATATCCTCCGCAGTTCAATTATCGGGCTGCGATCGCGATCGCCGGGTTGGGTCTGTGGCCGTGTGCGTCGAAAGATCTGTTTGCTGGTCGTTGAGGTGAAGCTGTGGAGATTTTTCGCGCCGACTAGCCTCGCTAGAAAACGTCGCCTCGAAGTGGGCCAAACAGCGACATCTCTAGAAACAAGCACTGGGGAAATCGCGACATTTAATAACCATTTCTTTTAAAAATTCAATTTCGACATCATCGAATTTACTTGGCATCAATTCCAAAACATAGTGAAACCCTGCCTGTATGCACGTGAAGACGCCGTCCCGCGGCTCATCAGCTCCCTCCTCGCAGCGTTGCCCCATCGGGCGTGACCGTACGAGAACATCATAATCGGCTTAATTGAAAGCCCCCTTGCCGATAGCCATTCCTGGTTTCCCAAAAGTGCCACGCGTTCTATAAGTACTCTCGATTTCTGCGGGTGTCTTAGGTTCGCGCGAAAACAAAGCCAACACCTGTCCGCTTCCCCGCCACCGCCGCCAGCTTTTGCGCCTCACATCTCCCTGGTGGATGCTTGCACAAAACCCTGATTAAACATCGCACACGCACAGAAGCGGCAATTACTAGAAACGCACACAGAAAGCCGCTACCATGGGTCACGGTCATCACAACATTCGCTACGATGGCGATCCCTACGCTCTGTCCGGAGCATGGAGCCCGCCCACGAGTCGGGCCAAGTGAGTGACTGATGACGAGTAGATCGGAGTCTGCAGTATTGACGCGGAGACAGTTTCTGCGAAGAAGATTACGTTTTGACGTTTTATCTCGCCGAATTCATCAACTCGTTGACTAACGTCGCATACGGTATGTCTACAGAGCTACTGTAGTAGATACATTCCTGGCTTCAGAATCTGACACCAAAATAGTGTACTTTGCGCTGCGATACATGTACGGCCCCGGCAGCCGTGGCCTGCTGAAGCCCAATGTAGACTTCATGTCTGTCACCCTTCTCTTGCTCGGCATTGGCTCGTTTCTGTTCCACGCCAGTCTTCGCCAGACGCTTGAATTCGCCGATGAGCTTTCGATGATGGGTCTCATCTGGTCCATGCTCCAAGCTACCCTAACCGTCCGCCAATCGCCCGCCATGTCGAAAATTATTTCCGTCGTTCTGGCGGTCATCTTCCTGTCATTCACCGCATTCTACTTAAACTCGCCCCTCATCATCTACCAGGTCATTGCTTTTCTCTCTGGCCTCGGCGTCGTGGTTCTGCGCACTCTCTATCTCCTCCACTTGGTGCAGCCCGCCCTCCCCAAGGCCAAGAGCCGCGCCTGGAGCAAGCGAGCCCTCACGGCGCTTGGTATCTGCATCATCGGATACGGTATCTGGAACATTGATCTCGAATTTTGTCAAAAGCTGCGAGACATTCGTCAGCAGGTCGGTCTACCCTGGGCTTGGCTGTTTGAGTTTCACGGATGGTGGCACGTCCTGACTGCCATTGGCGCGAGTCAGTTCATGACAGTCGTGAGAGAGTTGCGCGCAGAAGTGAGACGGGAGCAGAAGAAGGAATAAATTGATTATCAGGTTTTGGACGTTAGGAAATAATTGGCCTAAGACGAGGATACTACCGGTTGGATATCTTGGGAAAACATAACGATGGCTCCAGCTAGAGCAATAGAACAGACTAATGAGATAGTCCAACTAATCCGACAAGACAGACTAGATTAATACTTGAGCACGACCAGTGGAAAGATTGATCAGACGCGCATCCTAAATCCGCACAGTGAAGGCAGAGCCCCTGCTGCGTATAGAGCTTCTCTCGCTCTGGTCGTCATCTCTGGCACCGAGTTCACTGTCGCGCCTTTGGTGATCTTCTTCAGGTATCATCGATACGACGCGTGACTTTGTTTCGTTGCCGGTATTCGGTGCCATCTTGCTTTGACTTCGCGGAGGCCACGGCGGCAGAGGCGGTTCATGTCGGGGAAAGGCGCGGCCGATGCTGGAAAAGCTGCTGCGAGCCGAGCGCGGCGACGTGGGGCGGTTCTTTGCGTTGCCGCCTGTGGCCGCGCGAGAAAGTGCATCCAGGCTGAAGAACTTGGAGGCTGGGATTCCGTTCTTAAAGAAGCTTCGTGGCGAGCGCTGTGCGCTGGAGGCGTGCTGGTTGTGAATCGCTTGCGTTGAACCGCTTTCCCTGTTCAATGGTGCCACGGCCTCTGATCTGTGAATACCCAGCGTTTCGGATGAGCGACGCGGGCGCATTTCGGTTCGTGCTCCTCCTGCCTCCGCTGGCGGATCGGCATCGTGGCTCTCATCAATCGCGTCAAACAGGCCGGACATGGAGCTACTTGGGCGGCGATGATGGTGTTGCGTCGGTGCCTCGATAGGTGGTGCGACTACACCCATCGGACGCGAGATGGATTCGTCATCATCCACGATAACAATCATCCATACACCGACCTTCATGTTTGCGCCCGCAAGAGGCGTGCAGTGCAGCCAACGAGCTCTTCCGGCTGGCTCCGCTTCCGTGACAGAGTCGCCGTCATCGCCAGCCTCCAAGTGCGCTTCAAGAGGATGATTGATATTTGGCCTCTTTTGTGCGGGGCGGCTGTTCTTCTTGCGGCTGGAGTTCAGCCACTTGACCTTGGCCGTAACACCTTGTCCTGCGGCCAGTGCCTCGACCAACTGGTCACGCAGGCGGGTAGAACCTCCAATGCGGTCAAGAAGAGGAGACTGTAGGATACCTGGAACGCGCATGGAGGGGCTGGTGAAGAGAATGCGCAGCGATGGATATGGGCGAACTAACAGGTAGTGTTCGTAAACACCGCTGAGGCGTCCATTGTGATTCACGGAGAGAGACGCCGCGGTGGGGTGGTTGAGGTAGGAATTGCCATGTTCGTTCCCGGTAGGGAGGCTCTTCTGAGAATCACCATCACGGATAATGACACGGCCCTTGGTCTTGCGTCGGTAGTGACCAGGTTCATATCCTGATTCTTCGTTCTTCTGGTCAGACGTTTTCAACTGCTCAAATGTCTTAAGATCGTCATCAGCCTGCAGAGGCAACCGGTGCATGGTACCGCCATGCGTATTGAAGACATCAAGTTCATTGGGTGTCAGGATTTCGGCAAGTTCAGTAATCTCATCCTTCCCAGTTTCGCGCAGTGGCTCTTCTGCCTTCAAGTCGGCATTGTCCTCGACCAACCCGCGAAGAGCGTCGAGGTCATACGCACTCATCGCAAGTCCGGAGACGTCGACTTGGGCGCCGATGAAATAGCGAATCTTGCCTCGGCTATCGTAAAGGGGCGCAAGCTGGAGACATTGTTAGGATATCTTGCACCAAGAGCTTTGATTATACACACTCACCATGACGAGGTTCATGAATGGCGTTCCGTCGCGTCTGTAATTGAGGAAGGTTTCGTAATGCTCAACACCAGCCTCCAGCTTCTCGCGGATTCGCTTGACGCTGAAAGGATTTGTGCATGGTCCTTGAAGGAATCGGCAGTTGCGGCCGATGATATAGTCGACACCATATTGGGTTGTGCGGTTGAATTGCTCAGACATGAAGACAATTGGGTTGTCTGGCCGAGAAGGATCGGTCAAGCAGAATACTTCTGCCAATCCTTCCGAGCCGTCAGAGCTGGTTCCCATGATTCGATGGCGGATAGAAACAGAGACAGTCTGAATCCACACATGGGTGATGTAAGCGGTCAAGTCCTCTCGTGCCAAGATCTCAAACGCAATATCCGCCTTCTCCTGCAGCTCATTGTTGCTCGTATTTGATGCTTGGGGGAAGGTGTGGGTAAAATCGAAATCTTTGAGAGACTGCAGCTGTTGGAGCACGGAATTACTGTAATGAATGGCGCGGAGAGCTTTGAGAGCGGACAGATAGTAATTGAGCAGAACGACAGAAGACGGGCGGTATTTATACAAGAAGTTGGTGAATCTGTGAAGATGGGACGAATCTGCAAAAATGGCGTGAAGGTGATGCTGGGAGAAGAGCAGCTCTGATCTCTCCTCCAGCTTGTATTTGCCTATTTTGGTGGTGGCATCTTGCTCCGACGGCATCACCAGATCGAAGCTGCCTGGATCCAGATCGTCGTCCGCGATGGGATCGAGGCCATCGGGGTCGCCATTGGCAATCTGCAAGGCGGGCAAGTCTGCGCCTCCATTGTGCGGCGGTTTGCCGGTATATGGATTCTGTATTAGCAATGCGTTGCCCGAGACGTGGGCTTCGGGCTCGTCAAGGCTGTGGCTACTCTCGCTAGACTCTAGTAAGCAAAGTATCCAGGTGGGCGCGCCTTTTGTGTGTGGTTGTTGGCATACCTCGAGACAGGCGACAGAGGTGGTACTGCATCGAGTGCGACTGTCTGATCCATCATGTACAGCAGTTCAGACTAGACGGCGGCGCCAAATGCTAGAGTGAAACAGTCCGTGTAGGTGTGGCTGGAGCTCGACTGTTACAGCGGTAAGTCTAGTAACAACTACTGGCCAAATACACAGGTATCAATACTTAAGCTTAACCAAGCACATTGCAAAACGGGGGAGCCAGAGAATTATATATATTGATTTCCAAGCTGTTCGTCTAATAGACAGACATCGCCTCCCAGGCGTCTGCATTGCAACGAGACTGTCATTTTCGATGTTGGTAAGACGAAGGGCCATATCCACGATCTCAACAATCGAGCAAGGGTCATTGGAATCGGACGAAAAGTCTTTGTCCCTCAGCCATTCACTTGGGAATGGATCGGAGGGACCCCCTGGCCCCCAGCGGTGGGAGGTCGCTCGAGTGCCGTTGGCCAGCCATACAATGTGCGGGCGCATTACATCGTTGCTTTTTTTCGCACGCCACATTACAAGGCTCGCTGGGCCTAGCAGCACGTTGGGTTGTCACCACTCGAAGGAGAAAAAGCAAGCAGGTAGGGTAAGCGTGCAGGCCTGGACCGATGCACTAATGAGATGTGACAGACTTGAGCAAGCTTGCTCATCAACGCGCGGTCTAAGCAAAAAGTGGCGGCGCTGAGTGTCTCGCGGATCAAAATACGCAGCAAGACCTCTCCATCCACCCACCAGTTCAGCTTGAGTACTGGAATAGATTAAAAAGCCACTAACGTGTCGCAATATCGTTCCTAGACAGACGTGTCTCATGCTCCTGCATTGGCTTGAAGTCACTGCAAGAAACGATTTCGCGCGCCGGAGCCGACCGTTGTGGTCTGGTCTTTTTGTTCAGCAGGGCCGCCCGCCGATCAGTGACCCAAAACGCCGGTACCGCTTCATGCAAACCGCACTAGTCCGCCAGGGTTGCTCATCCTAAAAGACCCCTCTTTGCCTCTTTCTTTGTTCGCCAGCGCACTGCACTGGAGCCAATGCCTGTTTGCAGCGTGGGAGAAGAGGAAACTACTGGGGAAGAAATCGAAGTTGGCAAGTGGCGCCCAAAGAGGCGTTGCGCAATCTAAGCAGGAAGGCGATCAAATGAAGCTTTGCTTTTAGAGGAATAAAGATGTTCCTCCAAGTCGTCAGGCTGATATCATCACTTGGTTCATTTTTACGACATTTTCTTGGAGGACAGTCTCAGGTAGATTTCTGTATCTTCTAATAGAGTACGAACTAAAACTTAACTAGTCAACAGCTTCTTGGTTGACACCTGCAGATACACTTGATGACAAAACAAAGTAAAAAGCAAGCAGAAATAGGGAGACTATGTAACCCTCAGTCCCACACACCTATCTTTAACTCCTTCCAGCCTCAATGAGCGTCATCGTGCACAATAAAGGGGTCTGACGTTCCCTTTGTTGGCGACGCCGCGGTTCCCGAGCCGTCAACCGGTGGTCCCCGCAGGCTCTCTATTTCTTGCACAATTTCCTCTCGCACCTTTCGCAGTCGCTCAGGCTCATTGTCCGAATCTGACTCGTCACCTTTGCGCGGGCGGTACGTTCCGTCCGCCAGCCGTCGCCGCCTTCTCCGGTTGGGATTTGATTCGTCGTCATTGGTGGACCACCCGTTCTCAGACCCTGTGTCGCTGTCGTACGAGTACCCTCCGTCCGAGTTTCGTCTGCGCTTACGCCCGCCCGTCCCAGGACCACGATTTGACTTCTCCGGTACGAACATGGATTCTGAAGCGTAGTCGTCGTCCTGGGCTGGCGAATCCACGTTTTCGTGTAGAGAGGGAAGATGTTTCATGTACGGCGGCCAGGGTAGGTTCCAGTTCGCGCTGTTACTCTCATTGTTGGGATCCGATCGCCACATGTTGTTCCTCGCATCAGACTCTCGCAGCGGATACAGCGTAGCCTTGTAGTCAGGGTACTTCTCCAGGAACTGGGATTTGAGTACGCCCAATTTAGAAATCTTGTTAGCTGGAATCCAGCCACTGCAATTCGGCAGGTTCTCAGCAGACCCTATCCCACTTCGGATGCGACAACAACGGTCCCCGGCGATGTGATACTGAAAAACGTTAGCATTTGATGCAGCCAGGGTTTGAGACTGTTTTACCTTGTATTCTTCTCCAATTTCCACTGCCTTTTTGCCGTTGCGTCGGCGATTGGCTTTTGGAACTCTTCGCAAACATTTGGAACAGTAAAAGCTATTGTCTGGCACGAATGATGGGTCTGGTTCACCCAGCACATGGCTCCAGTCTGGGGAGGCTGGCCGCCTGTCGGGGACCTTGTTTGCTTTGTTGTTCTTTTTGGGCACGGCCGTTTTCTGTCGCTCTCGCGACCGCCCACGCTCCGGCTCGGAGTCGCTGGATACAGCGTCCGGGTGATAGTCCTCCGAGCTAGCTGGACTCGGGGCGATGGGCGAAAGGACGGTCCCTGTCAGTGGCGTCTGACCTTGACTCTTGGCAACCACTTCAATTTTGGATGTTGGGTTGCAATTCCCTCGATGGGCGCTGATCAGAGCTTGCCGGTCGCTCGTGTCGTCATCCGAACAGAGACGACGGCCACAGCAGGGAGCAAATGGTCGCGTGGCAGGTCCGTGGCCGCGGCATGAGGATCGATGCAAATCAGCGAACTGACCCAGAAGAGATGTGTCAATTCCGCACAAAATACAAAACTGACCGATGGCACGGTTGGGGTCGTGGCCGCATACGCGGTTTTGCCCCTGCTGACCATCGACATTGTAATCACCGCAGTCGCCACAGAAAGTCTGGCCTTTTGTGCCCAGAATTTGCCCTTGACAGGTTCTTTCATGGTATTCTTTTTCGTAGATGGACGTAAAATTGCGGTTGTCTCTCCCGCACGAGTCGCAGAAAATCTCGACCCGGCAGGGAGCAGGGGCGTCTGTGCCGAAATCCGGTGCAACCTCCCCTGCCAAGCATCCATGCTGGGTTAGTGCGATTGCAACGGTTTCGTCCGAACTGCTGGAAAGAATCTTGAGATCTGTAACGCCCAGTGTCTGGAGAAGCTTGTCTCTGTGCTTATAACGAAGATGGCGCTGGCGCTGAGCCTCGTTCCACCACTCAAAATGGGTTTCGTCACACCATATGCACTTCTTGGAGACATGCTGCCGTGCAATATGTGTACTGGCGTTTTCGGGATGGCTGAGGTCAAATGAAAACTCGCATCCATTAAACGGGCAGGGAAACGTGCGCTTAACAGCGATGTCTCGCATCGATTTGAACGCTTTGAGCAAGTTCGCTTGCTCTCGCACATTGAGAACAGATTTACTCGTCACAGGAACATTCTGGAGTTTCTCATCAATGTCCATTGCGTCTGAATTTGCCTCGTTGGCAAGAGGAGCAGAAGCTTCCACGTGTTAGTCGGAGCGCAATCGTATCATGACACATTCTTCTTACTGGTATCTCCAAACTTGACCTGGCTTAGTTCGTCGCCTTCCAGAAATGCCAAAGGCTTCGTTTGAGCTATGTCAACTTGCAATGCAGCGAGGGCCCGAGACACATCTGCCGGAGGAGGCGCCTGAACTGGCTCCACAGGCAGACCAAAGAACATCATCGCCAGCTTGGTGGGCACATCATCGGCATATCCTTTGAAGCGTGTAGCTAACAGAGCCCTGTAACGCTCTGCATTCTGTTCTTGCAAGGCTCTGAGGTCTTTACGACCTTGGTGGAAGAATTGGCGGATCTCGTAGATGCTGAAATTGTCAAGAAGAATATCGCCGAGCGTCTTCTCAGAAGAGCGGACTTCATAAGTGAACGCGGCATGAACCTTTTCCCAAAGTGTGTCGCTAGGGTCAATTGATGGATCAATTTTGCGAACTAGAGGCATTTTGGTGTGTTGAGATTATTTTGTCAATGAGACTTGGATAGCCCATGTGTCGTGAAGAGGGCATTCAGGTGTCTTATCTATTTTGCCAATCTTGGCAACTCGTTGGGCAAGCCGCAAGCAAACATTACAAAACTATTGTGGACAGCTGCAGACCAAATTAATTCCATTTTAGTACACAAAAACTTCAAATTCCGCGAACAGGACGTTCGGTGGCTTGTGCATTTCGCCTTGGCCATCCCAATATGCCAACATTGTCCTCGTGCCTCTGAACAAAGAAAGGGCAACACATTGGCATCGGCAATCCCATTAATTGTGAAAGCGTGGTTTAAAACCCATCTTCCTCAAAGTCTCTGATACTTCTCTACCATGGCTTCCAGCTTGTCTTGGAAGTCAGAAAAATAATTTATCGCCTGGATAATTTTGCCATGGCTGGTACCAAACCCGCTTCTGGCGAACGCAAGTCTCCAAGCGCTCTCATCAAGTATGATGTCTTTGAAATCATCTCGTTCGTATGGTACAGCCGCAGCGTTTTCTCCAAAAAGACTTGAATTGGAGCGCTGCCACGAATCGGCTGATGTTGAAGCGAGTTCTTGAAGCAACGGCGGCGAGATGGTGATGTGCTGTACGCCCGCAAGCCTCATGACTTCGTCAACGGAAGTCAGCGAAGCCGCCAGCACCTGTGTCTTTGTTCGAATCTTTTCATAGTATCTCTGGGCCTCTGCGCAAAAGACAAAGGCTTTGTGTTCATCAACGAACCTGTTCATGGTCAGTTCCCTGTATTCTTGGCCCAGAACAAAGAAGGTGGTCTGATCTCACCCTTTGTCAAAGTGGACTCGCAATTCATTGACATATGGAGCAATGTACGTGCAGTTGGCCTCTGCAGCCAAAGACGCCTGCTCCATGCAAAACATTGTGGTTGCCAGAGTCTTTATGCCCTGCTCTTCGAGGGATCGGCAGGCTTGCAAGCCCTCCCACGTCGCGGGCACTTTGATACATACTCGCTGCGCATCGGCCTCGTTTGCCAGTGCTTTGCAAACAGAAATAATTCCTAGATGCTCATTAGCGCATACATCAGCCGCGTACTTTTAAACTCACTTTGAGCATTTTTCGCAGTCTTCTCTGTGGAGAATGACAGCTTCGGGTTCGTTTGGATGTGCACGTATCCCGTAGTGAGTGGAAGAAAAGCCAATTGCAGTTTGATCATCTTTCCTGGTCAGCGCTGGATAGCCTGTCAATCTTATAAAGCCATACCGCGATTTCGACTGCAAATTCGCTCAGTGTTGTATTACCGCCCAGATGCGCCAAGGTCTCTCTGGCGGCTGTCAACGAGTCTATCCAAAGCTCGCGGTACAGTTCACCGCCATTTCTTGAGAGTTCAAAGTAGGCAATTGCCTGTGAATAAAAATCAGTAATTAGTCGTCTGATCAATAAACGGACACAAACCTGGTTTGATGTGCAATCTCCGAAGGGGCCGAGAGACTTGGCAACTGTGACACGGTTAGACTGTGTTCGATCCGAAGATTCTGGCAGATACCTTCTATATCCATCGTGTCGCAGTCAATTTGACTGGCTTCACGCAAATATTCCAGTAAAGAGACCATTTTGATACAGTAATAAAGCGCTCGAGGTTTTATAGTTCACAGAGTTAAGTTGGTAGTCAGAGGGGTCTCATTCAGCGTTAGCAGGGTCTAGCGTTGTAAAGTCGACTGACGCCAAGCTATAATGAATAAAAGTATAGGTAATGGCAGAAAATAGAAAAGTCCTACAAACGAGTCGCAAAGATGTAGATTTATTTGATTAATATTTAATAAAAACAAAACAACCTTTAAATAACCGCTGGCAAAAGCCATCGCCAGCAACGCCAGAAGGCCGGGGTAGCAGGATATAGCAAACCACCTCAATGCTACCAGGTGTTATCTTTATATCTAGCAATTAAAATCTTGGGAAATTCTACATAATATTAATGGTCTTTTCTTATTTAATAAAAAATATTCCCCCTTCAATCGCTGCGTAGAAGGGTGTCTCTCGCATGACAGGCGGGCCGAGTCACATGACAAGATGGGCCGAGACGATGGCGGCAGTCAAGCGTCGAAAAAAGCTCCAAAGTCTCATGTTGCCGTCGCTAGATTAACTGACTTACGCGACAAGACACCCCGACGCTCTGGCGGTCTCGACACGCACTGGGCTTCTCGTGGTCGCGTCATGACCCGAGGCCGACTAAAATGCGATCTTTACAAATCTTAAAGTGCGCCTCGCGGCGACAATGCCACGCCGCCTCTATCCAGGGAGCTCCCCCCGTAGCCACCAGATGGCTGTCGTCGGCGACGGCGAACGCCCAGATGCCCCGCGTCTCTGCTGCTTCATTGCCAATCGGCGGCGCGACTTTCTTCCTCTCCAACCGGGTCTTTGATCGATCAAAGTGCCTCGACTTTGTTATCTTCACCTGCAATGCCCGCGCGACGTCCACAGCCTCGGCGGCCACGCCCTCGTCTTCGAGCGGCACCACATCTTCACAACAAGCCCCCGAAGGCCAATCGATCGATCAATTACCACCGCATAGACGGAGGCAACTCCGAAAACAACAGCAGCAGAATGCGCAAAACGGCGGCGAGGAGGCGCCATTACCACCGGATGCTTCCTCTCTGTTAACGACGCAGGCGGCGGCATTACCAGCTCAGTCCTTCCGACGTACCTTTTCGACCTTTCTCTCGCTCTCGAAACCTCGCCTCACAGTACTGGTTGTGCTGACCGCCATGGTCCCCTACGCTCTTTACCCCGTTCCCGAGATGTTGACGCCGTCCATGACCGAGACGACAAGCTTGAGCCCGCTGACGCTCCTCTTCCTCACCACCGGCACAGCACTGTGCTCAGCTAGCGCCAATGCACTCAACATGCTCTACGAACCCGATACCGATTCGAAGATGACGCGAACAAGAAACAGGCCACTGGTGAGGCAACTTATTCAAAAGCGCAGCGCAGCGCTCTTTGCCATCTTGGCCGGCGCAGTTGGTGCTGGTGGCCTATACTTTGGCGTCAACCCAACTGTGTCCTTCTTGGGTGTTGCAAATATTGTGCTTTATGCGGGTATTTACACACCACTGAAGCGCGTAACCGCTTTCAACACATGGATCGGTGCTCTTGTGGGTTTTATTCCGCCTCTCATGGGCTGGGCCGCGGCAGCTGGTGAATCTGCCACCAAGGATGGCTCATGGCAAGAGCTGCTACTCGCCAGCGATGGATCCTCCATTGGCGGCTGGCTACTGGCCAGTTTACTCTTTGCCTGGCAGTTCCCTCACTTCATGGCCCTGAGCTGGCCTATCCGTGAAGAGTACAAGGCTGCGGGTCTACGCATGCTTGCCTGGACCAACTCGGCCCGCAACTCGCGCGTCGCTTTGCGATACAGTCTTGCCTTCATCCCGATCTGCATCTCGCTTTGCGCTGCTGGTGTCACTGAGTGGTCGTTTGCCGTCACCAGCTTACCCGTGAACTTGTGGCTAGCGCGCGAGGCGGTACGCTTCTGGAAGCACGATGGCCACAAAGGCAGCGCCAGGAGTCTCTTCTGGGCGAGCGTCTGGCATCTTCCTGCAGTGCTTATTCTGGCCATGCTGCAAAAGAAGGACATGTGGAGCAGGGCATGGCGCAGCCTCTTTGGTGATGCAGCCGACGCAGCCGGCCTCTGGGAGGAGGAAGAGCTTCAGGAAATGGCGGGCATGACGGCCGACCGCGTCAAGGAGGCGACTGAGGCACTTGATCTCCCACGCAGGTGATGGCGTGCGTGCTTCATGGAGCCCACTGTACAATTTATACGACTTTCTCGAATCTTGTTTTATTATGGACGTTTGGAGAGCTAGAGCTGCTCTCCAGATGATTAACGCGGCCGGGCATTGTCAATGGTGGACATGCAGGTCCTGTAAGGATACACACAGATCATTGCATAGATAGAATATCATTACGTTTCTCTTGTTAATTGGGTGAACAGTGCATTGAGATTATTTTTGATCTATCAAACGATGCATATGCAAAAATGCATAGCCAGGAAGTACACAATAATGCCAAGTGGTTCTTTGCGATTCGAAACTCGTGCAACAAACGGGCGCAAAATAAGGACAAGTCATAAAAACGAGGTCGTGAAGCAAGCAATGCTGCGAAGGAAAAAAACAGAAACATGAAACGCCTGAACTCCAAAAATCGCCCAACTATGATGACTCGAAAACAACGCAAAACTCAGACGGACAATCGCCAGCACAAAGGAGATTAAAGGAGTGGCTAAGAAAAGGAAGTGTGAGGCTCTGGTCAGAGCCACAAAGAAGGAACAAAGGAATGATAAGGTGCAGTGACTGGTGAGTTGGCCGTAAACAAAAAAGACGAAGCAAGAAACAAACAAACAAACAATAGTTAACCGAGGGTAATGTCTTTTCGTTTTTGTGGGATCAGGAACTTTCGTTGCCGCGTCGAGAGACATATCCGGGGTGCAAGCTCCCTTCCGAGCTGATGCTCGACGAGTACGCGTGCTGCGCGTGGTACTGCGCGGCCGCGCTGCCGTACATGAGGCTGCTGTAGGCCGCGGCCGTGGCCGGGTGCAGATGGGCCTGGGCGAGGTGGTGCGGGTGCGCGAGGTAGGCGGCGGCGGTGGCTTGCGTGGTGGTCGAGGCAAAGGACTGCGCGGCGGCCATCTGGGCGGCGGGGTCGTGCGGGCTCGGCGGCGCGCCGGGGCTGCTACTGTAGGCCACGGAAACGTCTACTTCATCCACGGGGGTCAGGCCAATGCCGGAAACGCCGCTGTCATCGTCATACCCTGCTGCCGCGGCGGACGCGGCGGCCGCGGCCATGGCGGTGGCGTCGAGGCGCTGCCGGCGGGTGGCAGCGCGGGCGGTGCCCTGCAAATTCTTGAGGCCGTTGGAGAGGCACTACATTTCGGATATCAGCGCATATTCTCAAAAGGGGGTTCTTGTCACTGCTTGGGTGGTGAAAACATACCGTTCGTTCGACGTAGGTCCACTTCTCGCCGGTCTTGTCCGCCAGCGGCCGCCAGAGCTTCTCCCGCATCTGCACGTACTCCTCGGCGATGCGCTCCATGCGCACCTGCTCGTCGTTGCCGCGGCCCTTGCTGTCGATGAGGCGCTCGTGGCGCTTGCGGCACGCGTTGGACGACTTGCCCGGGAAGAACTTGGTCTGGATCTGGCTCCAGTTGAGTCCGTCGCTGCGCGCCGCGAGCAGCTTGCGGTCGTCCGCGATGGACCACGCGCCGCTGCTGGGGCGGTGTCTGACGTCGAGCAGCGCCTTGGCCTCCTCGTACTTGCGAGGCTTTTGTTTCTGCTGCGGCTGCTGCTGCTGCTGCGGTTCCGGCTGCTGGACATGTTGCTGCTGGTAGGCCTGTTCTTCTGGCATGGACCAGCCGCCGGTGCTGGCACTGCGTCGCAAGTTCTGCTCTACCTGCTGGTAGTGGTATTGTTCTTGTTGTTGCTGCTGCTGCTGATGCTGCTGCGGCAGAGCAGAGGTACTGGCGTGGTAGACGTCATACACATCTTGTTCGGAGTAGTATGTAGGCGTGGTGTCGGGCAGACGCTGCTGGTAGGCCTGCGCTTGTGCGAGGGCGTTGCGGGCTTGGGTATCCCGCCGGCGGGATGAGGTAGCCGAGTCACTCTGTTGCCTTGAGTGCTTGGAGCCCTTCATGTTTCACGAGTTCTTTGCGTGTGGAGGTGTGTGACTCGGTGGGTATAGTTCTGTATGATGGGGAATCGTGTGTGACCTTGTCACATCAAGATTGTGAAACGAGGAATTAGAGATTATTGGTGATGGAGGATTGGGTGGTCGCGGCCAGGTGGGGAGGAACTCGTCGCACCAGTGCAAGACCGATAACAGAGAAGAGAGAAAGAGAAAGAAGAAAGAAATGCCAATGAAAATGCAGAAACGCGATGCCAAGACGAAACGACAAGGTAGAGTGCTGGGCGAGTGACAAAAGAGACGACTCAAGGAAATGAGACTCAAGGAAATGAAACTCAAGGAAAAGAGAAGCAAAAAAAAAGAAATCGCAACACAACCGTCTAGGAATGTTGACAATAGTAAAACAGAAAGAAACTAAGGAACCAGAGTCCAGTATCACAAGAGTCCGGACCATGGGCCTTACTTAAAACATCAGGTTGGACCAAGGGCGACCCGTTTGGCACTTGGTTGGCGATGGAAAGCCAAGCTGGTTTCTCGTAGCTCGGGCGCTTGGCTGTGGTGAAACGGAAACAAAGAGGAGCCAAAAATGGCAATGAAACAAAGCCGCATGTGTCCAGACTAGCTCGAATCTGCAGAATCCATTGTCCACATTGGCTAAAACCGGGGTTGGCAGACAAAAATGCAGGTACAGAAGAGGAGAGCAGGGGGGGGGCCATCTCACGGCGGGCGGCTACGATTCGGAGAGCGGAGCAGCCGCCCGGATGGGTAGTTGTGGATGTGTGTGTTTTTAGCATGGGTTTGCCGGTAAGGGCAGTGAATGTGACTAGAGCGAAAAAGCACTGTTGTGAGCGTGTGTTCGATCAAGCGCTCATGTTTGGCAAGGTGTGCTGTCGCAACGGGGTCGGTGGGAGGTGCGAGGGCGACTAACACGACCGGGGACAGCTGAAGTGGTCTTGCGGCGCTGTGCAGCAGCCGAGAGTTTCTAAAAACGGCAACCTGGGCCAGCCTGGATTCGATCTAGTCAGGTCCTCATTCTGGGAAATGAAAGGGGTTCCTTGCCTTGCAGCTAACATCAATGAGGGGAGGGCGTGTCTGTGTCGGGAAGCGCCCAGCTCTGCTTGAGGGAGAGGGGTGAGTTGTGGTGGTGAACCATACCAAGTCGGCTCTAGGGTACCGAATTCTCGGGACCGTGATGCTAAATTAAAATTCAAAACGAAGTAGACATTTCTCAAAAGTATATTCTACGCAGAAAAGACACGAAAAGGTACTTGCGAATCCATCGTGGTTGGCTGGTCCAAGTCTGAGAGGCGCTCGGCGCTGTCTCCACCTCGACGCTGCGGATTGGCTGGTTGGGCTGCTGGAAGCGCGCGCCTCGATTGCCTCTTTCGGCCACCTACACCACTTCCCTCAGAACGACAAGAAAGGAGGGTGTGGAATTAAATCACATGTGGAGAATAGAGAAAAAGACTTGCTAGAGATTCTATTTCGGGCTCATCAGCCCTGTTTCGAAATACAGCCAGCGCGGCGCGAATGATTGGCCTGCGCGCGCTGCGAGATCCTGCGTGGATGCGGGACAGGCTTGTCATCCACACCCGCAGATGGGGATGCACAAATGCATTGTACCTGGATTTTCCGTTTGCGCTAAACCGCAAAATCATAGAGACAGGGGTTTTCTTTTTATTATAGTGATGACGGATAAGTTTAAAATATTTACCCGTTCGCATGAAGCCGCTGAGGGGCATGACGGGAGGGGACAACAACGATGTCAAGAGTACAGGGTGGGGGTGTTGTCCAGCTCGGCGCGTAGCAGCACCGTCACCGGTTCTGCCATCGGATGATGAGCAGGCCAACAAAGGGCCGGCCAGTTTCAAAAATAAGCTTGATTCATCTAGTTCCGTTTCAGAATGAACGATTGAGAGACGAGGAGCATGTCTCTTGCCGAAGGAGAGCTGGGCAGCAGGGCCGCTGTTACGTTGGCCGGCCTGACTCCATGGCTGAATGATTGGGCTACCAACGGCGAAAAACAGCAGGTTATCACCAGCCTTTACCAAAGCATTCCGCACTGCGCTGATTTAAAAGTAGAATACATCGCTGAAAAGTGTACAAGTTGATTTATAAATTCGAATTCAATTTATCGTAATATAAACACGCAATTATACAAAGTAAATGCAACCAAAAAAAAAAAAATTCCTGGTGCTACCCGGCATCAGCGTCAAAGCTGTCCTGGTCCCAGCACCCACAATCGCTAGACTAATGCTTATTGGGGTTTTCATTCTAATTTCCATGAAGAGCTATATCCTTCTCTTTCCAAAACTTTTTTCTTTCATTATTTACAGATGCGAATCAGGCGTCTTCTTGTCGCCGCAGCAGCCACCGGTCGCCGCGCCGCTCTGGAACGCCGTGCGCGAGGTGAGATCCTTGACGACGGTCGAGGGTGGCACCCACAGGGCCGGGTTGCGCTGGAAGAAATTCGACGCGCGAATCATAATCATGACGGGCTCGGCGGGCATGAGCGGGAAGTCCTCGCAGCGGGGGAAGTGCGTCAGGCCAAACTGCAGGTAGCAGACGATATCGGTGTTGTCGATGCTCTCGTCGCGCTCGACCCAGTCGGTGATGATGGACGAGTCCGGGTGGCCGGGCTGGCCCGTGGACTGGCACACGTAGTCGCCCGCGGGGAACATCTCGTAGTCCTTGTAGGGCAGCACGAAGAGGCTCTTGCGTGCGAAGCCGGCGCGGTTGTAGACCATGCTGCCGGGCTTGGCGAGCAGCGCGGGGCACTGGTTGTTGACAATCTTGTAGCCGACGGGCTTGTGGCAAATGTCGTTGATCACGTTGGGGTTGACAATGTCCCAGTTGCGGCCCGTCTCGTGCTTGTACTCGACGGCGCCCTGCTTGGCGGTCAGGAGAGGCGTCTTCTTGCAGTAGAAGCCGTTGCCGTAAGGGTTCTCGGCGGAGCCCAGCGGCGCCTCGGACATGACGGCGTCGTTTTGAATCACCGTGTTATTCGTGCCGTCAATCTCGGGGTCCACGCGCAGCGAGAAGATGTGCTGGTGGTTGTGGGCAGTGATGCCGCGGGCCACCTCGGTGCCGTAGGGAGCGGCCGTCTCCGAGGGGTGCATGCAGTACGAGTTGAGGATACCGGTGAGCTTAATCTCCAGCTTGTACGTGCCGTCCAGGGTGAAGGTGTGGTAGAAGGCGTACTCGTAGTTGGCAGCGGTGATGACTTGGGAGATGATGAGCTTGCGGTCGCGGGCAAGGATGGTGCTGGCGTCACGGAAGTCCATGTGCTTGTAGAGGATGCCATTGTCCTCCTCATGGATGCAGATGGCGTTCTTGAGAACGGCGGGAAGACCGCTGGAAGTAGACATGATGCCGTCCATGTAGTGGATGGCGCCCTTGCAGTCGCATCCGAGCTTCAGGGAGTTGGTCATGAGGCCGGTACCATACTCGCCGACGTCAAAGGCGTGCTTCTTGTGGTGAGGCGGGTCGGGGTTGCCGTAAGGAACGACCATCTCGACAACACTGATGCGGTTGAAGAGGGTGCGCTCACGGTTCTCATAGGGGTCATCGATGCGGACATCGGAAATGACGATGCCTTCGCGGTAGTTGAAACCAATGTGCATCTTGTAACCGGCCCACGAGAGCTCGTTGCCGCGAATTTGGAAAGAGACGCCCTCGGGCTGAGTAATGTCGAGGGGCTTGAGCTTGGTGGTGTTGTAGCCCTGCGCGATGAACTCAGGGGTGAAGTTGTGGTCCTCCAGAGGAGGCAGGGTGCGCTCGCCATTGACATAGCGAATGTCGACGCTGAGAACCTCCTCGGTCTCCGTGTCGGCGACAACACAGAAATCCAGAGGATGAGCGTACTGGTTGTCGTTGGGTGAGCTGCGGTAGTAGGCGAGACCCTGCTGCAGACGGCGGCTGAAGTCCCAGCGCTCGTCGAAGCCAACAGCCCAGCCGTCCAGGTACACCTTGGACATGTCGGTGATGCCAATCTCCTCACAGGCGCGGATGACGCGGGGATCCTTGCGGGCGACGCGCTCCATGACATCGAGGTCCTCGAGGGTCAGGGTGGGCGCGACGTTGGTAACGGGCCTCCACGATTCAATGGTGGCGTTGGTCAGGTTGGCAACGACCTCGGCGCACTCATTCTTGCCCTTTTGCAGGACAATGGCAAAGGCCTTGCGCTCCGGGCGGGGACCGGCGCCGGCCTTGAAAGCGGCGTACTCGGCCTTGGGCGGCTCGCGCAGGGTGACGCAGTTGAACTTGATTTCAGTAGGGCTCGCCTTGGTGCGAATCATGGACACCGCATGGGAGATTTCCTGTATCGAGAGCTGGTCCAGGGGATGTGTCTGGTGTCTGAGGCTGGCAGCGGTCTTGGGGCAGTACTCCTGCTCCGGGTAGACCTCATAGCCAGCTATGAGATCCAAATCTGGCTGTAACGCGGGATTCGCCATGGTGGAGTGTGCTTCTTGAAGCTGTGGCAAGGGGTTGGAGTATAGAACTGGGAAAATGTATAAAGGAAGAGTGGCTGGGGAGATGCCAAAGTTTTGAAGCTTTTTAGAGTCTGGTTGAGCCAAGAGGAATAAAGAAGAAATGTTGAGACAGAGTTGGAGATGTCCGGAGAGTTATATGCACGGCGCAGGACCCTGACCGAAACTTGGCAACAGTGCCATGAATTTTACGAGCCCACGAGGTCTGGCATGATTAGGCTTAGTTTTAGTTTGGGGGTGTGGAATAAGATCCATCCGCACACTTCGGTGGCCGAGCAGCTGGACCACCCCGAAGGCGTAGCTAGCGTGGCCCTTGTCGGCCGGTCGAGAGACGGCGCGGCGTTGAGCTGCGGGTTGGGTAAGCCGGGGAGGCCCTACAGGCAAGCCAGATTTGAGATTCTCGACAGCAAACTGAGGCATGTTATTGGTCCGCAAGCGCGGCTGCCCGCGGACTGGGGGTGTTTATTCTGACCCTCCAAAACGCATAATACTTTTGCGACTAATGGGTAGCCACAAGGCGCAGGGTAATAAACTCGGATGTTGGAAGCTTCCTGGCTATTGGATTGGGTGGCGAGCCCCTGCTGTATCTGGTGCGAGCAGAAAGAAAAAAGGCAAACAGCGGGCTGCATGAATCTGGTCAGCGTGGGACGAAGCGTAACCACTTGCAGCGTTAGAGGGACAGATTTGCGGCAGGCTGGCCGGCTGTCCACACGGATTGGACAGGCGGTGGTCATGCTGCATCTCGGACGACGCGGCGGCGCGACCCCGCTAGAATTGAGACAAGACGGCGGCCCGGTCGACGGACCAAGTGGGTGGGATGGCGTTGAGCGCAGCGTCGGAAAAGAAGGAGATAGGCTGGCAAATGTCGGCGAGTCGTATTGGTCGTGGTCGCAATCCAGTGTGCCGGCCGACCATCGGCGTAGAATGAGTTTCGGAACGGCTCGCATAGACGTGTTTTGCCTTCCAGGCTGTCTTCTCGAAGCAAAAGAAGGCTTCTCAATCTGCCATCGCCGCTAGGCTGGCCTGTGAGACTGGCCCCAGCATGGCGCTGCAGGTGTTGCGGGCCCGGGGGCCGCGGACGTGCGGACGTGCCCCCATGGGGCGACGCCTATCTAGCCTCAAACTCTGGGGCGCGGCTCTCCAAGGACGATGGCGAAGACCGTCTGGGACAGAGATGTGGGACTCAGCTGGAGTCTGGGGTCGTAAAAATGGCCAGGAGAGGAGATGTATTGCTGCATGACTGGAAGCGAAATGTGATTGTTCGTTGTCCGCGAGCCGCGACGGATGTGTTGCGTAATAGAAGCTCGGAATCATTAGGAACGGCAATGCAGCAGGAAAGCTTGATCTGGGCTGTATGTACGAAGGGCGTCTGTAGCTATCCCGTCTTGGTTCGCCGAAGAGCCCGTGCAGCGGGCAATAACACGGAGCGAGCTGTACTCGAAGGTTTCATCGTCTGAAGTTGCGTATTTTAGGCCTTGTTTGGCGGGGCAGCACGGGAGCACCAAGAAGCAGTGTCAGAGAGAAGCGTAGATTGGTGATGCGATGTAATGCAGGAGGAATAAAAAGAGACGATGCTGTCTGTATTAAAAGGAAGCTGATGATGCTGGATGCTGCGTTTGCGCAGATTTGAGGCTCTGACGGGCCGCCAAGAGGTTGCAGCTGGCGAGATATGGGAGGTACTTGGCAGGTACATGGTCTGTCTACGGGTGAGTACAGCGCAATACAGCGCGATACTGCTCAATCAACATGAGGTGCTGGGCCAGGCCGAGACATCTTAGACCCTTTTCAGCTTTTACGAGCTACCAACCAGGGTTACAGCGCATCCGGTGCGAGATGAGACTTATTTACAGCGATGATACCCTGACAGTTTGCACTAACAGACTTAGATTGTCTCCCCACGAAGATGCGATAGCGAGTCCACTCTGGGTGGGCCACAGGCCGTCTTATCAACCAGACCAAGGCCCTGGTATTACTCTTGATGCAGCAACGCTGGTCGGTATATTATCGGAAGGGAGGATACGGCAGTTGGTTTGGATACGATGAATGAGAACATCAAGAGTGGGCTTATTGATTTTTTGAGTTTTCAGATGTCACCAGCTCTTGGGCGGGCAGCCTGCCTCGTCGCCGTCATGGGACTGAACACGGGCAGATACGGACTTACTAACAGGAACAGGTAGAAACAAGATGCACAATTTGCTAGTGGTGATAAGAGAAGAGCGACGAGCCGCCAAGTATCTCTGACGTACCTTTACCCGTTCTCTCATTGTTAGTCGCTCATCAGGCTGGCCCACTTGGCCTTCCTTCAACCCCATCCACGGCCACGACTCTTGCATCCCCAGATTTTTTAGTCGTCGTTTTTTCGTTTGGTGGTAGTAACAAACGCCCATCACCAACACTGCCTTGTTCATCTGCCTCCTCGCCCAGTTTTCGTGACGACGGAGGTGAGCGACGCCGTCTGCCATCTCCAGCGCCACCAAACCCCATATTCCCACTTCTCCAACCATCTCACCCACACCACAACCCGTTGCCGGCCTCTATTGCGACGCCGCCGCCGCCTCTTGTGCCCGGACCAGCACAAGCCCATCCTCGACTCTCCTCAGCTTTCCGCTGGCTGGCCTGCTGCAACGCGATAAACTGCGCTAGGCCTTCCCCAGGATTACGCTCCTCGCCGTTCCGAACCCCCCCTTTCTCCTCTCACACCCATTCCAACCAGGCCGCTGTATCTGTTTCGTTGTCAAGCAACTCGCCAGTTACATGTCCCTCTCCAGCTAGGGTCTTCCCGGCTGTAGGGCGCATTCTGACCCCATCGCTCACCATCATTGCTCGTCCCCTTCCATCCCCAGACCCCAGACCACACGCCCCTGGGCCTGTCCACCCCCAAGTCGTTACTATCCGTCCAATGGCTGAGCCGGCTCCCGGAGTGCCCCCAGGTCTTTGGTCTATTACTTAGGTCGTTGCGCTCCTCGCATAGTCGAGAGGGAGTATCCAAATACGTTCACGCTCCTATTCTCCCACTCAACACAGATACAATACCGTCCGAATTATCAACCTGGGAGCTTGAGCAAAGAGTTTGGTTCACTTCCTTTTTCTGCAACTCGGTTTCTCCATATCCAATTCCACCTCTTCATCCTTCCCTGAACCACACGTCATCCACCTACCCGCCGCGCCCTTTCTCTAAAGAGACTCTACCAACGCTCTGCGCGTTTTACCTCGTCGTACAATATCCTGCCGCTAGAGAATGAAGGGGAACCACATCCAATCCAGGAAACAACCATATTACAATGGACGGCGACAAGGCTCACCACGACCAGCTCGAGCGGGTCGACCAGGCTGCCCTCGACGCGGGCGACCTAGCTGCGCTTGGCCATGCTCAGACTCTCACCCGAAAGTTTGATATTTGGAGCATGCTTGCTCTTGCCTTTTGCATTCTCGGTACCTGGAGCACCTGTGCCCAGGATCTGGCCACTGGTCTTCTCAATGGTGGCCCCGTCGCCATCCTCTGGGGACTTGTCCTCGTCTTCTGCTGTAACGTCTGCGTCGCCATATCTCTTGGCGAGCTCTGCAGCAGCATGCCTACTGCCCTCGGCCAGGCCTTTTGGATTTCCCGCCTGTGGGAAACGCCCTGGGGCCGTCGCGCGTCCTACATGTGCGCCTGGATCAATACCTTTGGCTGGTGGACTCTTACTGCATCCCAGAACGCTTTCATGACCGACTTTCTCCTCGGCATGAAGCTCATGTTCGACCCTGAATGGGATGGCGCCAACAAGGGCTGGGTCAAACTCCTCGTCTACGTGGGAATCACCGTCAGCTTCAGCATCTTCAACCATGTTGCTTGCCGCAACGAAAAAGTCCTGCCCGGGTTCAACAACTTTGTCGCATGCGGCTTCGTTGGTCTCTTCTTTGCCCTGATTATGGGCCTGCCCATTGCTGTTGGCACCAAGCCCGAGCTGCACTTTCAAAATGCCAAGTTTGTCTTTGGCAGATGGATCAACAGCACTGGCTGGAATGACGGCGTCACCTGGTTTCTCGGCCTGGTTCAGTCTGCATACGGCCTCACTGCGTTTGACTCGGTCATTCACATGGTGGAGGAGATCCCCAACCCACGAAAGCAGATCCCCATGACCATGACCCTGTCAGTCATTTGCGGTGCCATTTCCGGCTGGCTGTTCCTCTGCATGTGTCTGTTCTGCATTCAGGACCTCGAAAAGCTCCAGGACCCGTCTTCTGGCCAGCCCTTTATCGAGCTCATCATGGACGTTGTTGGCCTCAAAGGCGCTGCCGTGTTTGTTGCTCTGTTCACCTTCAACGGTCTGGGCCAGGGTATCAGTGTCATGACTTCGGCCTCTCGTCTTACCTGGAGCTTTGCTCGTGACGGCGGCATTCCCTTTGCCCGTTATTTTTCCCACGTCGACGAGTACTGGCTCATGCCCGTTCGCGCTCTCTGGCTGCAGACAGCCATCACCTCCCTTGTCGGTGTTCTCTACCTATTTGCCGACACTGTCCTGCAAGCCATTCTGAGTGTCAGCACCATTGCCCTCACCATTTCCTATGCCATGCCCATCATCGCCCTGATGCTTGCCGGTCGCGACCGTCTCCCGCCTGGTGGCACTCTGCGCCTTGGTAAATGGGGACCGCCGCTGAACTGGATCTCCATCATCTACTGCGGCGTGTCCACTGTCTTCTTCTTCTTCCCTTCCGTGCCCAACCCTGGCGTGGCCGACATGAACTGGGCCATTGCTGTGTTTGCCATCATGCTCGTTGTCTCCATCGGCTTCTGGTTCCTGCAGGGCAGACGGACCTTTATGCAGACGCACGACTTGCCCGAAGATATCCTGTATGCAGACGCCACTCACTCCCCCACGACCGCAAACTCCATGGCCAGCAGTCCTGACGAGAAGAAACCCATCTAGGACTGAGAACAATGCTACTTCGGAGACGTACGGCACATTTGCGGGAGAGCAGTCATCTGGACCATCTTCGGCAGAGCCTCGGCGTCTTGAGGGTGCATCAAGCTAGTGCGTCGGACTGATCATCATAGGAGGGCTGAGTCGAGATGCGGCACGCTTAATATATGACAAGTAAGCAGGTGTGCCGCTGGGCGAAGAAGAGTCTTGGAGAGTAGAAAGGGTTAGAATATACTATACCGTTTTTGGTAGACCGAAACATATACATAGCCCTTCATTAGTGCATTAGTAGTTGTCATTTGTTGCGTCGTCCGGTTTGAATATATGCACGAGTACATACCTGCGTGTCCTTTTTGAAGAGCAACGTGTGACTTGATATTGGTAATGAGAATTGTCGTGAAGAAAAAAACAGTATTGAATGTGGCGCGATGTTCTTGTAAAATCAGGTGCGAGCTACCAATTCTGGCTGGCCGAGACAGAACAAAGGCGCCGCCCGCGGACGAGGCTCTGCGCGAAGAGGGGCGGTCCCGAGACAGGGCCAGACGATGGCGCCACTTTGGTCGTTCGGGCCCCCGTGGGCCGGCTAATAAAGAACGGAGGGGAAGAAGGCGTCATGAATGGACATATAGCACATGGCAGGGTTGGGATAATTAATTTGCGTTGATCGATTCATATCAGCTCGGTGGGCGCGCGGAGCCGTGTTTTTAAATTCATGAGAGCGACGTCGCGCTCCACCGACTCTTGAGCAAGTTTGCGTTTACTTGCTCACATCATCACACTGAGCAGGATTCTTGCAAACATGCTCTCGCTTATAAAAAATGTAAAAGTAAATAATCGATTTCATTATACATAGCTAGCAATTTTCATTTTAATTATTTTCGTTTTTTGTACGTATTATTTTACAGCTTCGCACCCAGGTTGACGTGCACCGCCTTGGTCTCGAGGTACGAGTGCAGGCCCGCCTCGCCGAGCTCGCGACCAATGCCGCTCTGCTTGACGCCGCCAAACGGCACGGCCGGGTCGCTGTCGTTGGAGCTGTTGATCCAGACCATGCCGGCCTCGAGGCGCTCGGCGACCTTGTGCGCGCGCTCGATGTTCTGGCTGAAGACGGCGGCGGCGAGGCCGTACTGCGAGTTGTTGGCGAGCTGCAGCGCCTCGGCCTCCGTGTCAAAGGAGATGACGGCGGCGACGGGGCCAAACACTTCCTCCTGGAAAATGGTCATGTCCTTGGTGACGTTGCTGATGACGGTGGGCTCAATGTAGAAGCCCTTGCCACGGCCGGCGCTGGCCTGGGCGGAGGCGCCGCCCATCTCGACCTTGCCGCCTTCCGTCTTGGCGCCGTCGATAAAGGACAGGATCTTGTCGTACTGCACCTGCGAGACCTGCGGGCCGTGCGTGGTGGCCTCGGCAAAGGGGTCGCCGGTGACGGCCGTGTTCTTGATCTCGGCCTTGAACAGCTCGAGGAACTTGGGCAGGACGGACGACTGCACGATGAGGCGCGACGTGGCGGTGCAGACCTGGCCCTGGTTGCTGAGGATGCCAATGTAGGCCCACTTGGCGGCCTGCTCGAGGTCGGCGTCTTCAAAGATGACGAGGGGGGACTTGCCGCCCGTCTCGAGGGTGATGTTCTTGAGCGTGCCGCTGGCCATCTTCATAATCTCGCGGCCGGTGGCGGTAGAGCCGGTAAAGGCCACCTTGTTGACGTTGGGGTGGGTGACGAGGGCGGTGCCGGTCTCGCGGCCGAAGCCGTTGACGACGTTGAGCACGCCCGGCGGGAAGCCGGCCTCCTTGACGAGGGACGCAAAGTAGAGAATCGACAGCGGGGTCTGCTCGGCGGGCTTGAGGACAATGGTGTTGCCCGTAGCCAGCGCGGGGCCGAGCTTCCACGCGGCCATGGCGAGCGGGTAGTTCCAGGGGATGATCTGCGCGCAGACGCCGACGGGCTGGCGCAGCGTGTAGGCAAACTTGGCGCGCGTCGTCGGGATGGTTTGGCCGTGGATCTTGTCGGCCCAGCCGGCGTAGTAGCGCAGCGTGTAGAGCACCTCCTGCAGGTCCTCGTTGAGGGAAACCGAGTAAGGCTTGCCGTTGTCCCAGGTCTCGAGCGTGGCGAGCGCGGGCGCGTGCTGCTCGACCAGGTCCGCGAGCTTGTGCATCAGCACGCTGCGATCGCGGCCGGCGCAGTCGGCCCACGACGGGTGCTCAAAGGCGGCGCGCGCGGCCTTGACGGCGGTGTCGACGTCTTGCGCCGAGGCGGCCTCGACGGAGCAGATTTCACTGCCATCTCTGGGAATTGTTAGCTGGGGCTGCTCACGAGAGAAGGGGAAAAAAGGGAATGCATACGCAGGGCTGACGCTGGTAATCTTGGTGCCGGAGCTGGAGGCGACGAATTCGTTGTTGATGAATAGGCCGGTGGGCAGTGTGATGTCACGGCCGTTGGGGGCCTTGAGCTGGACCTGAAGAGCCATGTTGTGTTTGAATCGAGGTCGGAATATAAAATCAAGAGGCTAGAGAAGACGTGAGATGATTATTTGAGAAGAGAGTAGATACAGAATGCAGTGTAGAAAAAAAAGTTAAGCAGGTTGACAAGCTTGGGCAAAGGTGGTGGCAGCTACCGACTGGTGGATGCTCACTCCAACAAGCTCGGTGGCGGGGCCAAAGTGGTGCGGCGGGCAGCAAACGGCGCGGAGGAGGCAAAAGCTGTGGGGAAACCACAAGTACCGCTATGCGAGTTGTCACAGCTCGTAAGACATGCAGTACAATGCAGGATGAGTTGTTGTGCAGCGGGCAGTACTGGGAAACAGGGCCAGGATGGGAGGGGGGGACTGGAATCTGCTGCACGAACCTTGGCTCGGAAAGTCGCTGCTCTGAAGGGTGCGGCGCGCATTCGTGCTGCCGCCGCGCAGACTGTGTTCATCCCGATATCACGAACGCGGCATGTAGATACGGAGTACGATAGTGTCTGTCCGACTTCCTGGCTCAATCGGCGTAGAGCTGTGGCGCTAGCACGATGCAGGAAGACAAGCCATGGACAGGCCTGGCGTGGCTGATGCAGCTTGGCCTGGACTTGCTATGGTGGTTCCCCGCCGTCCGGCTGTCCGCGGCCCCGAATCCACACGGAGCCCACTCCGATGACTGCAGACGGGGCGCGCATCAGCCATGGGTAGGGGTCGTTCTGAACTCGACTCTTTCGACTGCAGAATCCAATTGACGCCAGGTGCGGCCAGGCGGCGTGTTGATCCGCCACACTTAAGCTTGTCTCGGTCGCCCGCGTAATCCGTCGCTGGTGCCATGGGGAGGGGTGTGAAAATGACAGACGGGCTTGTAATCTCCAAAACGCCATCGTATCGGCGCGCGGAGTCCATTCCCCAAATTAGATTTTCAGGTTTGTGAACTTCTGGGGTTTCGCCGTCTCGAGTGCCATCCCCCGCGGTCCTACATCGGACCAGATTTTCTTTTTTTTATCTTCGCGGGGTCGTCTTTCCGAATACCGAGCGCTTTCAACGCGGTTTCACCCGCAGGTCGAGCAAACTCAACCAGGTAGTAAGACACCCAGGGATTCCAAGACTTTCCTGGCGAGAAGTTCGTGGCGTACCATTGACCAAGGCTACCACGCTTCCAATTCAGAGAAATGCTTGGTTTCGTTTCGTTTCAGCTGCTGTGCAGATTCCATTCACGATGCAACCACTGTGACGTTTGTCTTGAATATTGATATATTATTAATATACACGCATAGATCTATTTTCTTTTCGATCGACCGACTTCACCGTCCTAGACGAGATATCCTAGACGAGATATTGGCCGTAAAAGTCAACCAGCTTCTTGCCCGCCACCTCGATGCGATCATACAAATCCGCGTGCGTCACGCCGTCAATCACAAACAGCTCCTTGGGCTCCCGCGCGTTGGCGATGCCATCCTCGCTGTACCACTTGGTCGCCGCTTTCGTGCCCGTAATCATCAGCAGCGGCCGCGGGCTGATCATGTAGTTGTGTCGGAGCGCGTCAAAGTTGGCCATCAGGTCCCAGCCCCGCGGGTGCGTCTGGTTCGGCGCCAGGTTCTGGCCCCGGTCCGTCTTGTAGTACGACGTCAGGTCGCGGAACGACTCGGGCAGGTCCTTGGGCGCCGCCTCCAGGCTCGGCGGCAGCATGTCCACCAGCGGCAGCGCCTCGGCCGCGCCCACGTCGCTGTTGCGGGACTGCGCGGCCGCGGCCAGCTGCGCCTTGAGAATCTCCAGGTTCGACGAGTGCTGGTCGAAGCCGCGCCGGGCCATGGTGCCGACGCACACGGCGGCCGAGGTGCCCACCGCCTTGATGCGCGTGTCCGTCTGCGCGGCGAACGGCACGTACCCGCCGGCCGCGCAGATGCCCAGCGCGCCGATGCGGTCCGAGTTGACGTCCTTGTGGCCGACGAGGAACGTCACGCCGTTCTTGATGTCCTCGACGCGCTGGTAGGGGTCCTCGAGGCTGCGCGGCTCGCCCTCGGACTCGCCCTGGTAGCCCGCGTCCGGGCACAGGCAGTAGAAGCCGGCCTGGCTGAGGACGCGCGCGTAGTTGGCGGGCGACTGCTCCTTGATGGACGTCCACGGGTGCGCGATGACGATGGCGGCGCCGCCGCGGTCGGGCGAGCCGGCCACGGGGCGGTAGAAGTGCGCCGCAATCTTGAGGCCTTGCGACTTGTACGAGACGTTCTCTGGAGTCGACATGTTGTAGAAATTATGGGTATGTAGGTATGCGGGGAAGTGTAGAGGTAGAAGAGATGCGGTTGATGTCGTGGAAGTAACCTGGCTTTGGAGGGAGGGGCATAGGGTATATATACAAATGAATTCAATAAAGGACTGGCATTGAAAATGTAATACAAACTATAGAGCCGAATAGAATTACCAATTCGAAACAGGTGACATCAGAGGCTTCGCCTGAAAGCTACCCATCTTTTAGTAGCTCATTGAGCTTCTCAAAGCCAAAAGGGTGGGGGAGGAGAGGGTAGCTCATGCGTGGCGAGACAGGTATGCCCGGATATCATCAGCAAACACCCCAGGAGATGGAATTAACAAGTCTTAAGTCCAGATTTATAAACATTTCTATCCATACAAAATATGCGCATAAAGATAAAAAATGGTCGAGCGAGCCGGGGATAGCGGCGCACGGCGGTGCAGTGTTGCCTGCTTTTTCGGGGTGGGGCGCCGATGCCCATCGGCAACAAGCTCGATTTTCGGCGCGCCGCCCGAAAGAGTCGGCCGTGCGCAGCCAAGGTGGCAATGCCGATGGACGTTTTGGACTCAGCTGCTAGCGGCAATGGCGTCCCCGACAAGGTCCGCGTTGTGTTTGCAAAATCATGGTATGTGTCCAGCAGATGGTATTCTTACGCTGTGCTCTGGCGGCTAGGCGGTCCTTTTCTGTCTGATCATAGCTAACTACATGTTCTCCACCGCCGATGCAATTGGTGGATAATTGGGCTGTGTCTGCCATTTTCTGAGTTTACCATAGTTTTTACAAATTTAATAGAATGCAATGAAATCTAAACTTGTAGATATAGTCATGCTAAACGTCATTCTGGCAGAGGTAGGCTCACGCCTTGGGCTGTAGCCTTTGCATTCCGCCGTGACTTGCTATACAATGCTTGGGTTCAACCCACCAATGTTTTCATTCACGCCGTTCTTACGCATGACATTGAAATATTAATCCTCCCGCAATTCTGCACTTTCGAGTGCTTGGACCGTCCCGTCTTGGTCCACGGCCAAGCCCTTCACAAACTCCCCAACCAGCTCGAGAAGCTTCTCCAACACGCCGGGCTCCGCCCAGAAGTGCCCGGCCGTGGGCACCTCGACGCCGCGAAACTTGGAGCCTTGCGCACCGGACAGCCGCGCGACCCACTCGCGCGCCTTGGACGGCAGGACGAACATGTCCGCGTCGCCGTGCACGGCCAGCGTCGGATGGCGCAGCAGCTTGGCCTCGGTCGGATCCTCCTCCGGCAGCCGCGGGCGCGAGAGCGCGTTGGGCAGGAGCTTGAACGTGACGAGGTGCGAGGCGAGGCCCGGAATCGGCGACAGCAGCACGTAGGCTTGCTGCGGCGGCGCAAAGCCCTCGAGATGTGGCAAGCGGCCGTCCGCCGGCTCGGGCTTGCGCCGCTTCTCGACAACGAGGGGTCCGTCGTCGTCATCCTCTGGCACTTTAGGCAGTGGTACGGAGGACGTGTGTCTGTGGTGACGCAGAGAGCGCTGCGCAGCCAGGTTGGACTTGGTCTTGGCAACGAGCTCGTGCAGCTTCTCTTCCAATTCGCGGGATATGCTGCGACGGCCATCGACGCTACGTCGCGGACTCATGTTGCCTTCGCTTCCGCCGACACGAACACCGTGCTCTGCTGCCTTTCTTGTGGAGCTGATTTCCCGAATCGCTTGCCTCGTCAGCCGTATTAATGTATTTTGCTGCTCGGCTAAACTTGCTGCGCGCAGCCGTATTTGCGCCTCATTGGAAGCGCTAGATGGAGCGGAAAACGGCTCGAGGATCGTTTCTAGCGGCGGAAGCTGAGCTGTAATGAGGGAACCGTATGAATATCCGCCAATTACAAGCACATTACTTCGCTCTCGTACGCCGGTCGGTTTCTCATTTGTGATTTCGTCGATGGTCTTGGTCGGCTCGTCGCTTTCTTCGGTGGTATGATCGACGTTCTTGAATGGGTCAAGGTGATAAATATAGTATGCCAGAAATGCTATGATGCTCTGGAAATCGGATCGCTCGGCTCTCGATGTCCATGAAGTTTTGCCTGCGGAATGTCCTGCGCCACTGTGTGAAAGCGTTAGCTCGCGCTGAAGAATAGTGCCAGCTGCGTCTTCTACCGCTATAACTTTTTCGACCTGGAAATACGTACCGAAAATTGAACGTTGTAAGTAGATAGCCTTCGTCCAGCATCTTGGCCCCGACAATCTCAACTACCGGGTCGTCGTAGCTGCCGCCCAGCGGAGCGTACGGGTGCGCGAGCACAGCCGCGTGCTTTTTCCATGGCGGCGCATGCGAGCTCGCGCGCAGCGACGCAGGGTGATAGATGCGGCAGTCGAGGGGAAGCCCGTCGTGGACGCTGGGAATCGTAAAGGTCAGCGCGGGCTCGGGCAGCATTTTGGCAGAGGCATTTTGCGGCGGAGTGGCCGTGGCGTGGATGAGGGAAGAAACTCGAGGCTCCAAGCCTTGCCAGGATGTTGTAGTGAATCGTCATCGCCTGTTGACAGCGTCCCACCCAATTACGTACGCGGGGCGCAACCACAGCAAAAGGTATAGAAGTGCACCGTTTGTCTAAATTATTTACTCGGATGCTTAGGCGTAAGAAGATTTAGTTTTAATTCTGGTAACAATGCACAATTTTGTTTTGGAGGCTGTGATAATTCAGCTCAAGAAGTTCGCAGGCCGTTGTAAGTCTCGCGAGCGGATGCTTCTTCGTCCACAACCAGATGCAGTTTCTTCACAGCAGGTCTATCGACATTTTGCACTACCAAAGTTGATGTGTTCCATTTATTCAATATAAAAAAAGGAGATTGTAGATATGTAGATAAAGAGGGAGAAATAGAAGAACTAAAATAGAAAGGGGAATAAAGAGGTAAAGAACAGGAGTTCCAGGAATTAAACGAGCAATGGAAATAGAGGAACTAACAGATTCTTGTCTTTTAACAAAGCTCTTTCAGTTTCAGTGCCTTCAACTGGGGAGCGCGTCGCCCGATTATGTCGGGAATCTTCGAATTACAACACATCCTAGTCTTGTATACAGTCTGGCAACGCAGTGCCACGCGACAGCCTGAACAGACAAGCAATAAAAGCAGCAGCTTCATGTAACAATTTTCGGCAGTTTCCTGTTACCATAGTCGTGGGTAACACCTCGTTTACCATTTAACAGGTTGCTTACTGTTGCCGTTGGTGCAACTGCACTGCCTCGTTTATCCAGACGTGCACCGCCAACCTATATTCATAGCCAATGGAGGATAGTAATGTAGATTATACGAAGGCAGCTACGTTTAATAATAGAATATGCGTTAATGAAGCGGTTCGATCCAATATATGCAATAACGCCTGCACTCGTGACGCGCAGCAGGCGGAGGCTATGCCAGAATCTGCATCCTGCAGTGCATGCACGTCGCACATACGGAGCCTTTCAACCATCATCGATACAGGAAGAGGGGTTTCGTATCAGCAGTAATTCATTCAAAAGTCTCCGGTGATAATGTGACATTATGTACTACACCAAGGAGAGCATAAATAGGCTCGCATTGCCCTCTCGCTTTACAAATATTCTTCATCAGCCCAAACTCCGCATCATCCATTTCATCTCCATCATTTGCAAAGATTCTCACTTCTAAGTTTCTTTTATCATCATGGTTAAGTTCCTCGCTATCGTAGCTGCTCACGCGGCCGCAGTCGCCCCAGTTGCTGCCGACAACTGCAGGCCTGGTCTTTACTATTGCGGTTACGTCCTTCTTCAACGCGGTATGAGCTAGCTACTTACTTGAAATATAACATTGCAGAGTTAACTTTGGCATAGGGCGCTACTATCCCCAGATCATCGAGGCTCTCCACAAGGTAGGCTCCTCCACTGATGACAACCACGTCAATCACTCTCTATTCTTCTGCGATGGAGGTGACAATGGTGATATTCACCGAGTCGACTATTGCAGTAATGGATGCCGTAACGGGGGTTCTGGCCACAGCGACTACTGCTAAGTCGCAATGACAGTATCGGGCCACCGACTTTGAATCTCTCGGCCTGAACGAGCCTGTTCAGCTTGTAGATCAATCGATAAATTTTGATGAGCTATTTCTATCTATAAAGTTAAAAGATATGTCTCTTGCTAAATATATTTGCCTTGAAATTTTGGCCTGGGCCTTGCCGTATAAGAATAGCTCACATGTGGCCGATCTGGCTTGTATCGAAGGGTTCTCCTTGATCCAAAGTGTCGACACATATACTGAAGTGGAGAGTTTCGCATGACATAATTTTGGTTTATAAAGTTGCATAATTATGCAATGCAAGCAGGTTACCTTCAACTGGCAGAGAGGCACGGCGCCTTCCGGTCCCGGGTTGTCTTTCACCTAGCTTCTATTTTTGTCGCAACAGGTCACCTTTCTGCGCCGCCGCATGATAACTTATCTGAAAACTCTATGACTCATTCGTTGTTTTTTTTTTTTTGTATTATCAATGCATTTGGTGAACGCAAGCGGAAGCGGCATTTCATTCGTTGGGCTGCTGACAAGATGCACCCCGCTAAGACCACAGCTTCACTCACATACGCGTATATTCAACTGGCCGAGAATAACATCACAGCATCAACAAACATGAAAATTTCATACAAAGTGTCCGAAATAGGTCAAAAGATGTTGCGAGCTGAATTCGGTCTTCGAGATGCAGTGGGGGCAGAGTGGTTCGCCCATCAGCCAGCCACAAAAGGAATCCACTCGATATTTTGAAGTGCCATTGGCCAGTCACCAAACCAAACTATCGAGAGAGTGGCATTTACGTATAAGCTGAATCTTTTCCTGTAGACCAATTGCCATTCTCTGCTTCCTCCATGTGGAAAATCTCGAACACATGCGAGCCGTATACGCGCCCTTTTCTCCGCGTACAAAACAGGTTCCTCAGTCTATAAAAGGCGAAGAAGAGACTTCATTTGATATGTAGCTTCATCACTTTCAACTTATATTTCTTCTACTGTTTGCTGCAACAGAACACCGCAAGTGTAATACACACATCTGTCTTATCGCATCACAATGTCAGTGTCGCGCTACCTTCGCAACAGATGTTGTGCCTAACATAGCGCAGGCTTGTCAACCACGCTCTCCTCCTCGCTGGATTTTCCGCTTTGGCAGCGGCATGGCCGCACATTGATGCCTGCCGCAACGCTTGGCCGGGTACGCAATCTCCCCTGCTGATCACACGAACTTGATGAAGCTTACCGTGGTGGTTTCATATAGCCGAGCCCTGCGCGTACGTTGCCGGCCGCTCTCTGGTTATCGGAACGTGCGAGAGTCAGTGCGAAAGCGACAACTGCCCGAATGCACTGGTCTGTCGACCCCGCCGATGGGCCAGAGCCTGCGACGGGTGTGGCGGCGGCGACACCCGAGGCCCCGGCGAGTACAGCCCGTACTCTCTCTAGCTGATTTGCCTTTGTACGGCAGACTTGTTCTGTTAATGATGAGGCTATACGAGAGCAAAAACTATTGTGGGGGAGGGAGGATTGTTACTGCTGAGGTTTCAACATGACAGTGTGGCCGACGGCAAAGCCCACTAAAGACAATTTATATCATCGTTTTGATTTCATACAACAGTAACACATTAGCTAAAGAATACAGAAACCGGAGTACAGGAACATGAGCCAGTATGTGTCAAAGAAGATTAAACAAGGAACAGCTGAGCGGCACTCAGTACCAAACATCCATAGTGGTCGTAGTCAGACACCATCCATTTCCGCGCCTTGATATAGTAGCTCTGCTGTAACGAATTACGCGCCATCGTTCCGATATTTTCCTCTCGCTCAATCCTTGTGGCTGTGTGGTGTTCGTATACTCGATCCTACGATGCAGGGGCCGTTGCTAGTCTAACGGGAAGTGGTGCTTACAAGCTGACATGCAGGCGAACCAAGCTGAGCAATGTGAGGAAGAAGGAGCAACCCCGCTCAAAGGTCGCTTGTCTAGAAGGCCGAGGGAACATTCTAAAGCCATACAATCACTTTAGTTATTCGGTTTTAAATTCTAACGAGTATGGGAATCGAACGCGAAATGCGTCGCTCGCGCCAATCTTGCCAAGCGTTCGCGATCGCTGACTAGACACAAGCCTTACATGACCGGGGCTAACGAAAATGGTTATGACTCGCTCCATAAATGAATTGGCTTCCGCGATTGGTGGAACAATACTTCCTTAATATCAACGTCGGGCTGGAGTTGCCGTAAGGCATTCGGCATTCTCGCCTTATGGCTGCATGAAGGAAGAATAGATCTGCCCTAATTCGATCTCGGTGTTCGCCAATTATTGGGTCTGGTGAGCATGCACGGGCAACATGGCCCGCTCAACTCCTGACTACCCCGGATATGCGGCAACCGCAGGGCTGGGATTTACTCGCTGTGGTGGCCTGATTTGGGAAGTTGATAGTCATGGAAGGTTCCGAAGAAGACGGCATCCGCAGAGGATGCAACACAATATGAAGATAGTTGTATCCACAGAGCCAGAACCGGGCCGGACTGTACCGGTTGTTGGAGAACCTCAGTAACATGATCCTGGGCTGTGCTGGTCTCGCTTTTGAGCCGTTTCCAGTTCGATCACGGTCAAGTAGACAATTGGATTGCAGGTCTCTGGAAATGCAGGTATAAATATCCCTTCCTCCCTCATCCCCTTCATCAACAGCTCCCAAGTCACAATCCATCACACATCAATCAACAAACTACAAGCCAAACTCACTTAGAACTATCCTCAAGATGCTCTTCAAGTCCATTGCTTCTGTTGCCGCCCTCAGTGGCATGGCCACCGCAGCCGGTCCCATTCGCGACTCTATCCCTACGAATGTGGATGGTGCCAAATACAACAAGCCCAATGCTGGTCCCCCTGGCGCGTGGTTTTCCGGCGATTCCTCTCTTCCTGTTGCCAAGATTGCCTCGGCAGTTGGCAAAATGAACAAGACGCCCAAGGATGCCACCTATATCCTCAGCAACGACAACCACAAGACGGCTACGATCCATAGTGACTGGGCCCAGCTCTCCAAGGTACTGTAACTCCTTATCAATTTCCTGTTGGAGATGCTAACTCCGTTTTTAGGGAGCTGCTTACGCGTTCGTCGCTGATATGGACGTCGACTGTGATGGTATCGACTCGAGCTGCAAGGTATGCATCCAATGATCAGACACAAGTAACCAAAAGTCTAACTGTGTGCGTAGGGTAACGATGATGGCGAGCCTCATACCAACTTTGGTGCCCTCGCCGCTTATGAAGTCCCCTTCGTTGTCATTCCCGACAAGTTCGGCACCGCGCACGCGCGTGAGCTTGCCGGCAACAACGTAGTTGCAGTCATTTGGTGTGTAATGCTCTCACAAATCGATCTGCTTCTCGCTAACATTTCTTTCAACCAGTAACGGGAAGCTCTACTATGGTATTTACGGCGACACTGACGGTGACTCGCCTCAGGAGATTGGCGAAGCCTCTTGGCTCATGGCGAACACCTGCTTCCCTGGCCAAGGCCTCAATGGCGGCCAGGGTCACACTGACGCTGACGTCACATGTAAGTGCTTTCCAATGTCTTGCTTGGTGTATTCGGGGGCCTGTGGCTAATGAAATTCTTGGTAGACATCTTCTTCACGGGTGACGACTCGGTTCTGCCCAGCAGCGCTATCGGAAAGAACTATCTTACCAACTTCCAGGCTCTCAAGAACTTGGGTGACAAGAAAATGCGAGACCTGGTCTCCAGCCTGCATCTTTGAAGTGAGCCCGTTTGATCCTTGTTAAAAATTAGACGACGGCCGCACTAGCACAGCGCCTGGCACATAAACTACACGCAGCTAGAAATACACGAAACTTGCGTCTTATTACTGCGGTCTTTCAATATCTGATTGCGTCTGTAATGTTACAATTTTTTTCGTATTATATTTAAACTTGATATCTGTGATCGTCACTATTGCGTTTTCTTCTCTTTGGACTCTTCGGCCCTCTTCTTGCGCTTCGCGATCCAGTTCTTCACCTCCGCTATTAACCCCATAATCAGCGGTACCGAAATGGGTCCGAGCAGAGGCAGGTAAACTGCAATCTTATGTTCATCGGGAAAGTATAGCTGGCCAACCATGCTCTTTTCGAAAAAGGCGCGTTCGACCTCCTGTTCCGCAATGCGCGCGTGTGTCAGACCCTCAACACCGCCCAGGTTGGAGCACGCTTGCTCTAGGTGATGCAGTGTGGTGTCAATGCCTTTGGCAACACTCTCGGGAATGGCAATGGACGGCAACTTCTCCGTCAGGCGGGCGAGGGAGCCGAGGGAGGAAGAGGCGCGAAGCAGCAGGTCGGTGGACCGGATGCGTGTCAGCGAGGACAGACGCAGCGGCAGAGAGCCGGACACGGGAGTGCCCAGGAGGGACAGCAGGTGGCCACCAAAGGTCAGCATGGGCTGCTTCAAGGTGGCCACAGAGACGTGAGCTTCTGTCTTCGAAAGAGGAAGCAGATATACAGTCCCCCATTGGGGGATCATCCACGATTGGGAGGTTTCAGAAGATTCGTCAACACGAATGGTCTGGTTTCCAACGTATAGTAAAAAGTTGACCGTGGGCGCACCACCGATGGAGGGAGAGAGCGGCCACTCGGCAGCATTGATGAACGAAGAGAGAGTCTCTTTGCTCAATACTTCCGACTGGTCACCGGGAGTAGCGTAGAGCTGAACCTGGGTATCAATCGTAAAGTTATGAATCGGCTTCAGCACCTCGAGCATCGGTTTGATGTACTCCTCGAGCGCGCCTTCAATGTCCCACGTATTGGGCAGACCGTAGTCGGTAAACAAAGAAAAGGTCAGGTGGTATGTCGGCGAGTAGCGCAGCGATCGCGTTGTGCGCTTTGCGAGGGTCTCGGCTACCTCGGGCGTCAGGTTCGGTGGCCGACTGCCCGACGCCATGGACGAGGTCGACAGCAGATAGGCGATGATGGACTGCTCCTCGGCAAACGTCGACCGGAGCTCGTTGGTGATGAAGGTCGCGAGCGGCGAGGACGCCGAGTTGAGCTGCGGCGCGGCGCTGGCCGGGTATGTGATGTCGAGGACGGGCTGCTCCTGGCTGAGGGACGACGTCGCGGCGTCGCCGGGCTTGCAGTTGATAGTTAGGGCAGGCTCGGGCTCGTCGCGCGGGCGCGTTCCGTCTTTCGGGGTCAGCTGCAGGCGCAGATGGTGGCCGGAAAACTCGTTCAGGTCGTCGAGGGCGTGCTGTGTCAAGCGCACGAGGTGTTGCGCTTCAGGTTCTGGCAGCGCATCGGCGCGAATGTCGATCTGGAGGGGGAAGACGGGTCGGCAAGCCTGCGAGGCCGGTTAGTAGCGTATCTCGCTAAATAAACGAGCTTTTGTTCGTCTTGTACCTTTCCGTCCGCCCATTGCATCATGCCGTCCACCGGCAAGTTTGCGCGATGAATGGCTGTCGTCTGCCACCATATAGGGAGGCCCAGGAATATCACTATCAGCCAGTACGACCATACTATGTAGCTTCGCCGGCGAGTATCCGACGGCTTTTCCGCAGGAGGAGGTGTGTATCCTTTTGAATCCGCAGCTGCCGACAAGGCAGGCGCCTCTTCTGATGCCTTGTTGGTCATCTTCAAAGGTAATTTGCGGCTGGCAATTCGGGAGCTATCGAGAAGCCCTTGGCTAACAGCAGCCCCATGCACCTGTCAGGGAGCAAGCGTGGCATCGTGGCCAGTTTGGCGCGAGGTCACGTGAAACATTTTATGCAGTATTTATGCAACAGACCGCAGTGTGTACTGCTTGGCTGAACAGACCGAAGTTGTGCGGTAAATTCGTTTTGAAGTATCACTTCATTTATAAATTATCGCTTCGCGCGAGTCACATTACCATCTCTTTCAATATAATTTGGTCATAGGGTCGTAGTTGATGCCAGTCGTTGAGCCAGACCGGGACGCTCGGAGCTTGCATAACTCAGGATGGTCGCGGTGATGGTAGTTGCCCAAACAGGCAATTTAGCAGAAGCACGGCCCATTCGCCGCCAAACAGTCAAAATACGCACAGCATCCAAAACTACAATCGCTCAGCTATCCGGGTTATCCAAGTCTTGGCCGAAAGCACAAGGGACTGCCTGGTCTTCACTGGCAGCCGGCATCCTCATTCATGCCGTAGCCAGTCCATCTCAACCTGTTGCCTGTGGCTCTGGTCGGACACCCGCAAATCCTCCGTTCCCGCCCACATCCGGGGTAAAACAAGATATGGGATAGGTGACCTGTACGCAGACGCGGGGTGGAAACAGGATAGCTTGGAACAAAGACTCCATCAGCGAGTAGTTCTTCCCTAATTCGACAGGGTTCGGCATCTTTGCTCGCTGGTGTTCTCTCGTCGGGTCAATGTGCGCCCCGATGCGATGCGACAGGGCCACAATGGATCCCCCGCTACGATGGAGAGTCCGCGGAGTTGGAAAGAGGACCAGGCGAACCGAATGCGACGCTGAAGAACCGTCTTGGATGTTGCATTCTTGATGACAGTTTGACTATTGAGAGAAACAATCGGAGGGTACGTGAATCACAAATCGAAGAGAGAAGAGAGAAGAGAACGTGAAAAGTCCGGTCAGCTCGTCACACAGCGTCTGTAGAGAATTCCGGGGTGCAGCAAGTGCAGCAGCGATCCGCAGCAAGCTAGGTTTGTTTGTTAGTCGGTGCGTCGGTGGGAATTTGCCCAAGCCCGACGCTAGCTGCGACCATTCCACAATTCCAAGCAAGCCGAGGCTTGTCCACGCACCCAACGGCGCTCTCTGTGGCTGTAGTGCGAAAAAATGACGAGCTTCGCCGTGTCGGCCGGCGGGTAGTGACGAGCGGCCGGCCAGCCAGGGTCCCTCGGTCACTACAGGTTTCTGACGGGGTGAGCTGACAACAGACCGGGCGGCGGGCTGCGGTTGTAGACTAAACTCCTCGGCGTGCCACTCTTTCCTACTGCTTCCTGTTTTATTCTCTCTTCTCATTATTTTATACCTCACCTCTCTCCTTCTCGCCTTGTGTGACCTTTTTATTGTATTCGTGGCGATTCAAGCGGGCGCTCACCATTAACAGCATCATCACTTTTTAACTGCCGAGGAGCTCCAATTCCGAACTCCGCTTTGCAATCCCGCGGCTGCGAAAGCACCCCAAAAGAACAGAATGCCTGGTATGTAGCACAAGTTTGCTCAGTCGCACACAGTCAACATACATTGAAGATGCCATGAACCACAAATAGTGCACAGAAAACTGACATGCTGTTACGCCAGTCCCCCTGGCCATCGCGGCCCCGGCGGCCGTCGCCGGCGCTGCCTACCTCAATGCCAAGACCGGACTTTGGTACGACTTCATGCTGCAAAAGATGGCCTTCATGACCATGTTCCGCCTCATTCGCGACACGCGCCGCAACCAGCTGAACCTATTCTACTTCCTCGAGCACTGGGCCACGAGCAAGAGCCACGCCGACCGCGATGTGCTGCTCTTCGAGGACCGCCGCTACACGTACGCCCAGTTCTACGACAAGGTCCTCCGTTATGGCACCTACCTGCGCGCCCACCACAGCATCAAGCCGGGTGACATTGTCGCCATGGATTTCCAGAACTCGGACACCTTCCTCTTCATCTGGTGGGGTCTCTGGGCCATCGGCGCCAAACCCGCCTTCATTAACTACAACCTGACGGGCAAACCGCTCACACACTGCATCGAGGCAGCCACGGCCAAGCTCTGCCTGGTCGACCCGGGCGTCGCGCACAACGTCACCGAGGATGTCCGCGGGGCCCTCAAGGGCGTCGAGTTTGTCGTCTTTTCGCCGGAAGTCGAAGCCGCCGCCTCCAGCATCCACCCCATCCGATTCCCCGACGCCGACCGCACAGAGACCGAATTCTCCAACATGGCCATCCTCATCTACACATCCGGCACGACCGGCCTGCCCAAGGCGGCCATCGTCTCCTGGGCGAAATGCATCGGCGGCGGCACCGTCTCGTCCATGATCCTCGGCCGCGGGAACGGCGACATCATGTACACCTCGATGCCTCTGTACCACAGCTCCGCGGCCCTGCTGGCGTTCTGCGCGACCATGGTGTCCGGCAGCACGCAGGCGCTCGGCCGCAAGTTCTCCACCAAGACATTCTGGCAGGACGTGCGCCAGCATAAGGCCACCGGCATCCAGTACGTCGGCGAGACGCTGCGGTACCTGCTCGCGGCGGAGCCGCAGGTCGACCCGGTCACCGGCGAGAACCTTGACCGCAAGCACCACGTCACCGCGGCCATTGGCAACGGTCTACGCCCGGATATCTGGAATAAATTTAAGGACCGCTTCGGCGTCGAGGCCATTGCCGAGTTCTACGGCTCCACCGAAGGCGCCGGCTCGACCTGGAACCTGTCCAAGAACGATTTCTCCGCCGGCGCCGTAGGCCGCTTGGGCTTGATGCGCCGCTTCCTCATGCGCAACGACATTGCGTTTGTAGAGTACGACCACGAAAAGGACGTGCCCTTCCGCGACCCCGCGACCGGCTTCTGCCGCCGCGTCGCTGCGGGCGAGCCCGGCGAGTTCGTCACGCGCGTCGACCCGGCCGACCTCAAGCGCCTCTTTCAGGGCTACTTCAACAATAAGAAGGCGACGGCCTCCAAGATCATGCGCTCCGTCTTTGCCGAGGGCGACGCCTGGTACCGCACCGGCGACCTCATGAGCCTCGACGACGAGGGCCGCTTCGAGTTCAACGACCGCATCGGCGACACCTTCCGCTGGAAGTCGGAGAACGTCTCCACCAACGAGGTCGCCCACGCCGTGAGCACCTACGCGCCCGTCCGCGAGGCCAACGTCTACGGCGTCGAGCTCCCCCACCATGACGGCCGCGCCGGCTGCGTCGCCGTCAACTTTGCGCGCGACCCGCCCGACGCGGCGACGTTGCGCGGCCTCGCCGCCCACGTCAAGGCGAACCTGCCGAAATACGCCGTGCCGCTGTTCCTGCGCGTGGTCAAGGACATTGCGGGCGCGCAGACGACGGGCACCAACAAGCAGCAAAAGGCCGTCCTCCGCAACGCCGGCGTCAAGCCGGATGCGCTCAACGACGGCGCGACGCTGTACTGGCTGCAGGGTGACACGTACGTGCCCTTTGGCCAGAAAGAGTGGCAGGAGCTGGAAGGTGGTCGCGTCAAGTTATAGAAGAGCAATGCCGACTATGGTGGTTGCAAAAGGCTCGCTCATAAAATGACCGCGCCGGAAAGTTTAATATGGGATCTACATGTATTGGTGGCTGGTTTAACATGCTTTGTTTTCTAGCATACGACATTGTTGATCTTATATCACATATAGTATATAGAAGCAGGCTGTAGATATAATGCTCAATTATATAAAATATCATCTAATGCGAAATGATGGGCTTTTATTTGCTGTGAAGCTTCCTTCGACTGTAGTTATTCAAAGCACTTTTTGTTCATCTATAATGTCAACGTTCCAATCATATACGTGTGACAGTTGATTGTTCTGTCCCAACATACAGTCCCCTATATACACATGTCCCCTGGGCTCATGAACGAGTCCTCGCTCCAGGCTGATTGCCTCACGGCCCTCCAATACCAAGCCCAACCCTCTGACCACCCTGATTATATTGACCATTGGCATTGGCGCTTGCCAACGTAGCAGCACCACCAGTGCCCGTCCTCTCGCGCAGCCTTCGGCCCTCCATAAGGCCCCGAAGGCCGCGTTTCTGCAAACCGATCACGCTGCTCAGTTCGCCGTTCCAAATAGCGCCAGCTTCCCTATCGCTGCCGTCCATTTCAGAGCCCCATTCAGAGCCACTTTGACTGGCTGAAGCCGACAGCTCTGCGCTGCTTGGACGTCCTGCGGGAGCACCAGAGTTGATGCTGAGGTTGGCTGTACGAGTTGCCATGTCAGACGAGAAAGAATCATGCGCAGTCGATCCGCCCAGTGAAAAGTCCCCGGAAGTGGTAGGCGAGCCAACGGGATCAAGGCTATCCACGAAGAAGTTGGGATTCAGGGTCCCATCGATACCGCGGCCGCCGCCTGCTGCCATGGCAGTAGCGTTGAAGACAGCGGCAGCGTTGCGGCTGTCGAGCAGCGAATGAAGGCGCTCAACTACAGCCTCGAGCAAGCCATCGATACGATACGGTCGGGCAATCTGTAGCAGCGAGCACAATATCTGAGGCGTGCAGAGGGGAGACGAGACAGGAGGTAGTGCGCTAGTATACAAAAAGTGAAGAAGCGCCTGCACTGTCAAGTACGTGTGCGGAAGATAAAGGCATCTGGGCCGGGTGCTCGGGGGCAGACTTCGCGGTGTCGGCGCCGTATTCACTGCAGCAGCATTGATATCTTCTCCCTGGTTGCCCGTTTTGCCACTCATCGCTGACCCATCAACACTGGAAAGGTCCATATTAGAAGGAGCCAATGTACTAGCAGTAGACATTGGTGTTTCCGCGCCAGCTCGGGTTTGAGGTGTAATAGTCATGGCCGAAGCTCGCAGGGGGTTCCCAGAGAGGCCTGAACGCAGCGTCATGCCATCTCCACCGTCTTGCGAAGCAGCGCCTTCTCTAAGCAGTTGGACGAAGTAAGGGCCCCAGCGTCGCGCGACGATACGAGAGCTGATTGGGATTCTCTCTCCACCAATGCAAAGAATATCCATGTCAGACAATTCTCGCATGGCCAGAGCTCTCTCGCCAAGCTCTTCACTGATTCGAGAATGGAAGCGGCCGCCTGCCGTGTATCCTGCTTTCCTCGACAAGCTGAGACCAGGTCCAGAGTACGGGCTGCTAGCCGAAATAAAACCCGACATCGGGCTTGTTTTGCGTGGATTGTCATAGAAGCCGAAAGCTTCAAGTTCCACCATACACACATTCGTGAAGTTAATACGGCGATGGTTGTAATCATCGACCAAGCTTCGCTTTCTGTTTCCAAGGATAACAAAGGCGTTTCTTCTGTTCCACAGGACACCTCTGTTCCAGCTGCCTTGACTGAAGACGCTGCCTCCGGCGTCGATTCGACTCCAAGTAAGGGTACGTAAATCGAGTGCCCACAGTGCATATTCTTGCTTCGAAGATGTGAGGTACGTGCCAGAGACAACGAAATGAGTGTCCATAACACCACCATTGGGGAATCGAAGGCCAGGTGGGGAGTATGTACTAGACATCGGCTTCTCGCTGAGAGTGCCATCAGGAGATCGAACCTGAAGCTCGAGTTTCACATCCAAAAAGTTGTAATTGGAATAGATGAGCATGGATGAGCCGGCCTCTCGCGCTTCCTGACTGATGCCGTCCTGGCGTTGCAGGCCGGGCTGCTGCGCTTTTCCGATTTTGGCAGAAACAGAAGGGAGAAGAGGAGCAGCGACACTTCGATATGCACCACAGCTCTTTCCTAGAGGTTGTGTAGAGACCCATTTGAGGCTTCGGAGGTTGAAGACACTTATTTGCTCGATGTAGTGATTGCCTCCATCTTGTCCACCAACAATGACCATCTGAGCACCTCCAGATCCATCAATGTTAATACCGATACGACCTTCGTTGGGGTTTCCTGAGGAAGGGTTATGCTGAAGGGCGGATAGAGGTGCTTTTGTGGACGAGAAGGACGCAGCCGAGGGAAGGATGCACGCGCAATGGGCATATCGTCCTTGTGGTGCATCTGGAGTCGGGATAAAGGTCCACTTCTTCGATGACACGTCGTAAATGTAGATGTCAGACATAACACTGACTTCGGGCTGCTGCTGCTGCTCTTGGCTCCCGGACTGATTTGGAGATGGTGACATTCCGCCGTAGCAGACCATCTTGGTATCTCCTAAAGCGCACATGGAGTGAAAGTATCTCGGCGGGGGGACTTCGCCGCCGGTTACGAGCTTCGTCCAGTGGCGTCGAATAAGGTCGAGTTCGTAGAGATCGGATGTGAGGGGAGCAGGTCGGCTGCGAGAAAGGACTCGGCCTCCAAATACGTATAACTTGTCGCCAAGAATCGTCGTGGTCGCACCGACCAGGGGTGGAGGCTCACGGCCAGTGGTTCTGTAAACATTGCACATGAGACCTGATAAGTGATTGGAAGAGCCTTGGGGAGGGCCAGCAACTGTCGGTGCTCTGCCCTGTCCTATTGCGGGTGAGGCGGTTGAGGAGCCCGGCCCATTGAGCCTCGCGGAGAATCCGTCTCGCACATCGGTGTTGATGCTGCTCATGCTGCCGGCGACATCAGGAACATTCTGATCCTGGCCGCCGTACATGGTACTTGAATTGGCAGACGTGTTGGGATCCATGCTGTCTACTCTCTGTAGCGCCGTCGTCGGTCTGGGAGGAAAGTTGAAGGACGGCAGTGGTTCTGTATGGGGCGCATTCGTCTGGGAGGCGACTGGAGCTAAAGGAACATCGGGCCCCGAATTGGGCGGCGGCTGCGGTAGAGGTTTTTCGAGGCTGTGCTGCAGACTTAGATTTCTTGCATGCTGCCGCCTTTGCGGATATGAGAAGCCGTCTGGCGGTGGAGTATATCTTGACGGCGATTGGTCGCTGTATTGTGCAAAAGTCGGCGTGGGAGGGTTTCTCAGATTAAGAAGAGAACTCGACCGCGGGACGCGCAACGACGGCACCTGCTGCACACCACGATAGACAGAGCCAAAACCGCTCTGCTGGAATCGGTCCGCTGAGGAAGAGAGCTGTTCGCTGGGCTCGGGTCGATTGTCGTCACTTGCGCGGCGGGTAAAGGTCTGCGGAATTGTCAGCTTGCCGGGATTCGGCATGATAGGCATTCTCGTCGCCGCCAAGCGAATGTAGCAACAGCAAAGTTGGGTTCTCTATGGCATGGCACAGAAGTTGCGCGTGCAAAGCAGGAAAACCTTGCTTGTGGTGGGATTGGGGGCGGTGCAGGTGAAGAACGTATGTGGGTGTCGCACAACGGCGGGCTTTGCGTGGGACCAAGCTGGGACCAAGCTGGCTCACGCAAGAATGGCAGCTAAATGTTGGGGGGAGGAATGATTTCTGGGTAGACAATATGATGGGTCGAGGCACAAGACTGGGTCTGTCTACCGCTGTTTGGAGTAGGAAACGGCCGGCGGCGCGGCTGCGGCGTGGATAATACCAGGTCCGTGAGAATTAAGGCAGCGGGGTTGAACGGGCCGGCCAAGCAGCCGAGGACCAGGGATATGGGTGCTTGCGCCTTGCGTAATGGGCAGAGGAGAGGAAACAAGACAGGGTAAAGGCCTTGTAAATGCGACAAGGAGAGGAATCGCTATCGACAAGGCCAAGGATAATGACACGGGTTGGACGGGTAGCCGGTAAAGGGATGGACGCTTGGCGGCTGGCGATGGAGAAGCAAAGGAGAGCGGCGGCGGCGAGCCAACAATGCACGTACCGTTCTGCGGCCACTGACGCAGCGCAAGAGCAAATCTTACGTCAAGAAGAGCCTTGTCAGGTACGAGTCGAAGCAGCGAAAACTATCGCGTCCGGGGTCGTTGTGGAAGGATGTGCGGCCACAAGGCAGGATGGTGTGTGTGTATGTCTGTAACAGAGGACCGTCGGTCGGCGGCGCTCAAAAAGGGCGAACTTGGGCTTGCCCGCACAGACTTTGGGAGTTGCCCAGCGAGAGTTTGAAGAGGGGCTGCAGCGCCGCGGAGGCTTGCTTGGTGGGTTGGCCCTAGTCTGGCGTCGGCGCGGCGTCGTCGTCGTTGGGCGATGGACGGGACAGCTCACAAGCTAGGTTTGGCGTGCTTTGATCAACCACCACCGAGCCGGGGTTCGCGTATATGATCCGGTCGTGCTCTATTTGGCATACCTTGCCGAAGCAGCGAGGTGATATGCTCGTATGGTCTTGCGAAGCCGTGACTCGTAGTCGTAGAGAAACGGTCAAAAAGCCCGTGCGGCTTGTCAGTTGTGGTTGAGGCGTTGCGCCTGGCTTGCCACCTGTCTCCAGGGTTCAACGAGGCAGGCTGCATGCACAGCGCAGGGGATTTTCAGGCTAGTTGTTGTATTATGTCTCAATAGTTGATGTATTTGAGCGAGATGCAGGAGAAGACTGGATACGATTAATGATTGGAAGAGGTCATGTTTTGGTGTTGAGCTGTTTGCCCGTGCCTTTGATACCTGGCAGCTGGCGGGCGGCTGTCGCAAAATGGGTCACCACCCTGTGCAAACAAATCTCTCCTCCTGCAACTTGAGTCCAGTGTGCAACTTGACGGCTCTTTTTCTTTGATCATTCCGTCGAGCTTTACAAAAGCATTCATATCGGTGATACTGAGCCGCGCATCAGCAATACATCCGTCGGTAGACAAAGCAACCGAGACTACGCTTAGATGGGCGTTGCACGAATACATGCCACCGCCATGGGCTGACAGGCGCATCCCCTGCATGGCACTCCCGTCGCTCCCGTCATGCTTGCAAGCATTAGATGATGGACCGAGCAAATGCCAACGCTGCATCTAATTATAACATACGGTCGGGGATGCATCGCATTGATCCGTGGTAGCGCCTATCTTGGTAGGCTGGTGTATGTCCGCCGCGAGACAGGGTTCCCATTGTTAAAAAATATTCGAAAGGGGCAAAGCTTGGACGGCGCCAGATTATAATGGAACTGACTTGCGGACAGCTAAGCGAGGTTTTTTATATCATTTCACGACTTGCGAAACGACACAGAAAGTCAAGACGCTTGGATAGGGCTCAACAGCGGCCACAAGCCCGTGTGTTGATAGTCCCTATCATCAAGCTACCACCAATACTACGCACCTTTAAGATCATTTTAGTCCCGGCACTTGTGACACGTGGAACCCTGGTCCTAGGCTGAAACAGATACGGGAAGTTGTTTCCTTTGCGAGGAAACAACCGGCCAAGTCTCAAAGGGGCGACTCAGCGCCGGTTTGGCTGAGCACATTCATGGCACGGATTTGTGGTCTAGATCACAAGGCAACCTCTCGACACCAGCGCCATCGCTTGGCAGGGCGTCGTCAAGATTGCCTCGTACAGAGCGTCACGGACGCAAAGCCGACTCGCGCAACATCTGAAACAAGTGGCGCAGAGACAGTTTGCAAGATTCATAAATCAATGGTGACTTAATTTCGTTGCACTTTCTGTTTCTTTTCACGTTGCTGTTTTAACCATCTTCTCTATAAAGACTGCTCACTTCAGAAGCTGACAAGGGTAGCCACACAACCTGGGAACACGGCTCATTGGCTGAATTATACCTTCCACCATTCAGCAATTAGTAATTCAATGCCTGGGGACGTACATGAATTGAACACCATTTCTGTACTCGAGATACTGTATGTCATATTTTGGCTGAAACTGCCATATATGCAGGAGCGTGGCACGGCTCACTGTTTGTCTGGTGCGTTCATCTACTCTGCGCGCTCGTCGATCGTGCTACCCTACGAGAGCACGCCATGCGACGACAGCGTCGTCGAGCTGAGAAATCGATACCACGCAGACACGTACAGCTGAGCGGCGCACTGTGACGACAAGAATCGTCTCGTAATACGTACGCAATCACATTGGCATGACAGCATTTGGGGAGTAAATATTTAGTCATTAAATTTCGCTATTTTTTCGTGACGAATCAAGCTTGTGACAACAGCGTCATTCTTGCCACTAGACCAGCCGACGTACTAATGTAATTCGGTCGACCAGTCTCGTAATTTTTGGTATCTTTTTATTTGTTTAATCTTTTCTTCCCATTAACCCCTTCTCGAGGTGAGGTATGTAGCTCAAGCTCCCAGTGAGGGATATGCCCAAGCATCAGTACCCCGCCCCCACCACAGTGGGCTCGGGTGCCTTATCGCACACCGCGCCGCTGCTCGGAGGGTCTGAGAGCCAGGCACAACAACCTGCTTAAGCCTTGGGGAGGCTGGTGAAGCGGAGGTAGGGCTTGACGATGCGGAAGCCGGGGAAGAGCTTCTCGGCCTCCTCGTTGGACACGGGAGGAGCAACGATGACGTCGTCACCGGGCACCCAGTTGATGGGGGTGGTGATGCGGTGCTTGTCACCGAGCTGGAGGGAGTCGACAATGCGGAGGACCTCGGCGGCGTTGCGGCCGGTGGAGGCGGGGTAGGAGAGGATGGTGCGGATGGTCTTCTTGGGGTCGATGAAGAAGACGGAGCGGATGGTGAAGGCAATGCCCTTGGAGTCGACGTTGGTGGCGTCCTGGTGGTCGATCCTGTAGAGAGCCTCTGTTAGTATGATTGCGAACGGCGGCCGACAACAGCAGATAAAAAGCGGCAGCCCCGTGAGGCTCAACTCTTCGTCCCCCGCAAGCAGCAACGCTAGCTAGCACCACCGGGCCATTTTAGCTTGGGATAAAGCTCGAGCGGCAGCAGGTGGAGCAGAGCCAAAGGCGCTTTACCCAGCTTGAGAAGCTCCACGAGCTGCTGGGCGCAAATTGCGTGATTGCATTGCAGCATGACAGAACGAGCGGGGGAGAAAGACTGCGAGCGGGACATCGTCGACCAAGGCTTCTCAAGGAGCCCGGGAGCTCCCGGAGAACGCGAACTGGCCGATTCTTCTTTGTAGAGGGGCACAAATAGCTACTTACATGTCGTAGGCGAGGGCGACCTGGCGCTGCTTGTCGCCAATGATGGGGAAGTTGACGTTGCCGCCGGTGACCTCGGCAATGTCCTTGATCCAGCCATCGTGGGACTCGATGGTGTTGGCGGAGAGGCCAATCAGCTTGACGCCGCGCTTGGTGAACTCGGGCTCGAGCTTGGCGAAGGCGCCGAGCTCGGTGGTGCAGACGGGGGTGTAGTCCTCGGGGTGGGAGAAGAGGATGACCCAGCTGTCGCCGATGAACTCGTGGAAGTCAATCTTGCCCTTGGTGGTCTCGGCCTGGAAGTTGGGGGCCTTGGTGCCGAGGCGGATGGGAGAAGCGGGAGCAGCCATTGTGATGTGTGTGGTGGTAGTTGTCTGAAGACGAATGTATTGGGTATGAAAAGTAAGATTTGTTGGAGAGCAAAGAAGAAAAGAGAGGGAGGGGAGCTTCGAGATTGGGGTGGCCCACGTCTAGACCTTATATATACTACACACCATACACCTCCGCGGTGGGAATTGCTAATCACGAGCTACAGAGGTGTGCTCCCAGACACAACAATGGAGACACAAAAAATAACTAGGCATTATTGGCATGGCGACATCACGCCAGAAGAACCAGCCTCAGTCGTGGAGCTCTGGTGTGCGTGGTATCTTCTGGCATTGCCCCTCCACCACCACATCCAACCCCTCCCCCTCACCAGAACTGGACCCCAGGGTACTTCTGCAGGCGGGGGAGTGAACTGATTTGCCATTAGTTGACAGTAATTCCTCAAGCTTCCGGCAGGGTACCTGGGGCTAGTTCTGGGCAGCATTTGCCCAGTCCTCCCCAAATAGGGCATGGTGCCTCGATTGCGTGCCCGCGGCGCCGCCTCATTGGCCGTCCGGGCTGGATTCTGCCATCCAGCTCTCTCTGACGCAATAGGCGCTTCTGCGGGCTAGTGAGCTGCCCCCGGTGGAGGGAAAGCCGGGTGCTAGCAGGGTGGCAGGCTAGTGGCGAGGCTTATTGTGACGGATGGTCGGTGGTGGCACCTATCCCTGCATGCGCCGAGGGGCCGGATTTGTAAAAGAAGAGGACAGGCAAGGAAGAGGGTTTTGCAAAAAATGGAAGCTTGTATATTGCTATGTATTCATGACGCAGCATCTTGGCTTTGCGTAAGCATTATGCTTAAAGCTTGGGAGACATCTGCTCACCCAAGTAGCAAACTGCGACTACCGGCCGTTCCGTTAATGGATTACAACTTGTACACGAGAGCAATGTTTTGTTCTCTTGACAACGACAGTATAAAATGCAACATCCCGGCAGAGACAGAAAACAACATGGCTGCTTCTGTACATTAGTAATTCACAACCACCGCAGCCCAACCATGCGAGCACAACGTCTCCCACCAGCGCACGCCGCTGGATCCGCATCCATCCCACGCCCAGCCATAGCGCGTGCCCAGAAAATGGCGACATTCTCGGATGCTACATGGGCCAAGCCATTGTCTCAAAAGTCACGACGAGTTTTCTTGCTTGATGCAGCATGTATTCGTGTCGTAATCAGACGGTTGTAATATCCGTGATTGTCACCTGCCACCTCGCAGCAGCCATTGCTGTCCTGGCCTGGGAACACCTGCGTACAGGGCAGGAAGATGAGACTGCTAGTATCATAAGGTGTAGAAAGACCATCATCTACGCGCATGCATAAAAAGTTATAAAAAGGAAAAAAAAAACAGACATGAAATGTATAATTGGCCCGACTATATGAAAAAGAACAATGCTCTTGAATTCAGCTTACGGTGAGAAATATATGTGGGAAGTGCTGTAAATGGCTTCTCCAGCAAGGTTGGTACAAGCAACAATCAGTGGCGGTGCACGGCATTTCAGCCACGTATTACCGCATATACCATTATAAACTCCTACAAAACTGTATTAACATGCAAAAAGAAACAAAAGAAAACAAATTATTTAGATAAATCAGCAAAAAAAAGCGACCACGCCAGGAGTCGAACCTGGAATCTCTAGAGATTACGGTACGGATAGCCGAAATCTAGCGCCTTAGCCATTAGGCCACGCGGCCCGATCAATGACGACTGGCAGCTAATTACTTACTATGAGCTAGTCGCAGGATCCCACCATCCGTTCGTCAACACTTTTCCTCCTTGGAAATATCGTCATGCAACTGAAGTCACTAAAATAGATAATTCAGATTCTGAAGCAGATTCAATAGGGTTTATTCTATGCAAATACGTATCCAGTCTTATAAAAAACAAAAAGCGTGCCAATAAAGTGACCGCTGCAAACTCCGATGCTATGCTCCCCCAGAGACCATGCTGTCTCTAGCCTTCATGCGGCTGTTTCTAAATCCCCCCGTATGCTTGATTTCTATGGTATATATATTAAAAAACAAAGAAAAAGACAAAGGAAAAGAATGAAAGGGAAATCTACTCCCACGCTCCGTTCCCGATGCGTCCGCCCGGCCCAAACATGCCGCTGTCGCTCTCGTCCTTGATCGCCTCGCTGTACTCGGGCGGCGGCGACTCCCACTTGCTGTCGTACGGGTCTGGGTCACTCTCCTCGCTGGCCTGGTCAATGTCGGCGTCGCTCGAGTGACCTTGTTCGCTCGTCTCCACGTCCTCGATGGGCGTGTGCTGATGCTGCTGCTGCAGCCAGGCGCTGCTGCGCAACAGCGGCGGCGGCGTCGTCGTCTCGTCCTCAGACGAACTTGCGTACGGCGACTGTATATCTGCCGCTGCTGCTTTGGATGGCTCTGCGCCGGGAAGCACGAGGGGCTTGGAAAAGTCAAACCCGTCAAACGGGCTGCTTGCCGCCGCCGCGGTGGGGACTGCGGAAAAGGCGGTGCTGGGACGCGGAATGTGCATCTGGCTCTTGCTGGCGCGGTGCAGGCGCGGTTTACGCGTAGCAATGGGCGAGGTGTTGCCGTTGCGGCGCGAGCGCATCTCCAGGCGCTCCTCCTCGATCGTGTCGTCGTCCGTCACGTCCTTCTCAAACGGGTGAGAGCGATCGCCGAGGCTGTGCAGGCAGCCGCCGGAGCGGCGTCGGTGCTGCTGCTGCACGGAGCCTGGAGTGGCATCGAGTCCGGCGCCGCCAGGGGAGGTGATGCCGGCAGAGGGGTGGGGGAGGCCGGCGCCGAGTTTGCGGAGATCGCCCTGGCTCTCGGAGAAGACGACGCGCGTGCGCAGACGGTGGACGGCATTGTCGAGCGCGAGCTCGATCGAGCAGCGATCGCGTATGCGGCTGAGCTTGGGCCAGGTTGCCCGCTCGCCTGCGATGCTGGATCGCAGCATAAAATCGGCGCTTGGGTTGCTGAGCAGGCCTGGCAGCTCAGTCAACCCAATCTCCGGTAGGATAGTAATGTCACCAGAGTATTTCTGACTCAGGATACTCTGGCATTTCGTCATTAGGTTAGGGAAGATGCCCATCTCGGCCATGAACTGTAAGCGATGAAGGGCTTCGTCTCTCGCCAGCGTCGTGAATGTGTTGAGCCAGTCCGACTCGTTCGGGAGTGGCTGCTTCGTCTTGCGCAATTTCGCTTCTGGTGATAGGTGGTCGTCTTTCGCTAAGAAAGGAACGACGTGGGGGTTGACTTGCGATACGATGAAGTGGTTGACGTTGAACATTTCGGCGAGCCGTGTCATGGGGAGATCGTTGTCGACAGAGCCGTCGATAAAGTGCTGCGGTGAGGGGTTCCAGCGGTGATGCTCGCCGGTGACGGGATCTTTGACGAGAAGCGGCGACGAGCCAAAGACTAATGGGAGAGAACAAGACGCCGTCACGGCGGACCAGATCATGACGTTGGGGGCGGTGACGTAGTTGAGTAATCGAGGCAGCTCGTACATGGATTCGGTCGAGACGCAAATGTTGAGGATGCGGCGGGTTCGGTTGTAGGCTTCCTGGAAGGTCATGTCGCCCATCATGGTACGCATGACCCTCTTCAAGTTCTTAATGTCCGACCAGCTGCCCTCGGTGAGCAGGCGGCGGATGTGGTTGAGCGTGCCAAACTCGCTCTCCTCGGTGCCAAAGACGGCCAGGTCGCCGTGGGGGAAGTCGCGGATGAGCGCGGGAATCTCCTCGTCGGTGCGGGTGCACATGACGGCGCAGACGATGCTGCCCGCGCTGGCGCCCGAGATGATGCGCGGCAGCAGGCTGGCCTCGAAGAGCGTCTTGAGCACGCCAATGTGTGACATGCCAAAGGTGCCGCCGCCCGACAGCAGCAACGCGCTGCGGCCGAAGCTCTGCCGCGCGAGCAGCATGCCCTCGAGCAGGTCGCGCGGCGAGATGACGTCGGCGCTGACGGCGCTGTGGATGACGACGGCATCGATGGTCTGCAGCGCCGAGTCGACGTAGCGCTCGATGAGGATCTTGGTGCCGAGGTACGAGTGCCGGTAGAGGTCGACGTTGCCCATGCCGCCCAGGTCGCGCGAGAGCTCGGTGCGGATGAGGTGCATCATGGTGAGGATGTCGACGTTGGCGCGGGCGTCTTCGAGCGCGGTCAGGCGTTCCTCAATCAGGCACGGGTTGTAGTCGCCGTCGGAAAAGTCGCGCTTCCACTCGTCGTTGCCTTCAAGAAGGTCGAGTTCCTCGGCCGCGTTCTGCCACTGTTTCAACGTTTCGGCCTGTGGTTACGGTAATAGGTTAGCGACAGAGCTCTGGGACGGGCAGGCCATGGTTCGGCGTTTTGGGAATCGAAACGTACACTTTTCATGCGAAGCGTCAGGACCTGCTTGCGCTCTTCTTTTTTGCGCAGCAGCGCCCTCTCGTCGGCGCTCATGCCATCCTTCCAGTATAGCAAGAGGTCGTTGGCGCCCTTGATGGTTCTGGAGACTTTGCCGACGATATTGCTCTCAGACGGAGCCGGCTGCCGTTGTCGAGGAGCCAGAGGCGCTTCTGTTTTGTGCGAGGACGACGACGATTTCTTCGGACTGGTGGGAGCACGCGCCCTTCGCGGGAGGATGATGTCGGCCATGGTTGACGGCGGGCGTTCGGCGCGCAATAATCGAGGGAAAAATTAAGATATATCAGGAAAAAGAAAAGACGAAATTCAAAGCCTGCGACGGCTGCACTCCATGTTGTATGCGAAAGAAAAACGACCGAATCTTCAGCGCAGAGGCCGTGCTGTGCAGAAAGCTGGATCACCACAGTGCAGAAGGGGACGGTGACGTTTCGCTCTCCACAGGCAGGATGAGTACCGAGGGTGCGTTTTTGGTTGAGTAAGATCCAATTTTCAGCTTTATCGGGCGTGGGTTACCGGTTCGGCAAAGGCGTCGGCTTGTGCGAGAGAGAAGGGTGGAGAACGAAACGGTTCTAGGATGGCGAAGAAGAAGAGAGGAACAAGGCAAAGATGCAGGGACTTGTTACTTTGCAGGTTGGAAGATTGCAGATTCGCTCAACAAGGCAAGTTGACTACTAGCGGCAAAGCCAGCCCGCTCAGCAAAATATGACAAGGCAATAGCCCACGCTTGGCCGCTCCCCGCAAACCCCGGGCTAGCGCAGACATGTGGGTGGCCATCTGACCGCTCCAGGTGACGGCTGGCTGGTGGGCTCAAGTGGCCAGACTAATACGCTGATGCCCGATGACGGGCCAGCAGCCGACCCTAAACTGGTTACAATATTGATACCAGCTAATTACTCCGGGAGATCGTGGGGGTCATCCGAAACGAGGCATACTAGGCATAAGAAAGATGAGGAAACAAGCAGTGGGACGCTGCGGGATTCGCTGATCCGAGCGATGCGTTGTCCTATTCTGTCTCGGAAGGGGGATATGTCTACTTTTAGGCTGGTCGAGGGCAGATCCAGCCCGTGTTGCATAGCATATGCGACCGTTTTAATTGCTTGCATAATCCTCGTGTACTTCTGTTTCTATTTTTTTTTTTTTTTTTTTTTTTTTTTTTTG
>PHFE01000107.1:329678-420473 GCA_002796755.1 Paracorniculantispora psalliotae
ATTCTCTGCACATGGCTCGAGTCTCGACCCGCGAACACTAAAGACTTGCCCCTCATACGATGGCGGAATTGTCTTCACATGCCTGGTTGGGTTGGGAGAGGGCCGCCACCCACCGCAGTGCGAATGACGCCCACCCCGCGAGCCTCTTTTATGCTTGTAGCCTCTCTCTTTCTGATGTTGCTTAGTAACAGCGCAGCGAGCGTTCTACTCGTGACATCTTTACGATGCAATGCGGCCGCGACAGAACACAAGACGCATGAGCAAGAGGGGAAACAAAAAGAACGCTATATTTGACGTAATAAAGACCTGTTCGTCATAATGCATATGTTAAACAGAAAAAAAAAGCAGTCGCTGCAGTCATGTATAAATGTATACTCCATGATTCCTCATTCCGTCCCCGCCAAACACGCTGTACCGGTTGCCTGCAAGGACCAGTCGCTGAAACTGTAAATCATGACGACCGGCCCGTCCCGACTGGGCGAAAGGTGGCTGCATCGTTGGCAACCGATGCACGTTGGTACTCACAATTCAATGCCTTTGAGTTGCTCCATTAATGCTGATATGTGCCCTTCGCCATCAATTAAACGCCGCATGCTCGCTTCGCCATGACTTCAAACGCCTCCCTCCGTGATTGGCAAGTGCACAGCCTCGAATAGTAATGCCATAACCATAACCATGATGTTCTCCAAGTCCATGCTTTTAACGCCTTTCGCTCTTGTTATTTGTAGCATTCCAACTCTTGTGTGATGTTGCCTTTTCGTAAAGAAGAGGTCGCTTTCCTCTCGCTCACTCCGTCCACCAGACCGGTGCGCTCTGTTCCGGTCTGATGGTCCTGTTAGGCGCCGTATCAAATATTGGCCTTTCTGCATGCAAAATTCCGTACCGCCCCGAGAAACCGGGATCTCGGGGCGTAGAGCCTCTCCACCGCGGCAGCCTTGGCGCGGCGGCAGCCTGGGTCATGACCTCTGCGTTGAGATATGAGTTGTATAATAATATCTGTTCATATGTCCCAGAACCGAAGACTCCTCATCTTACGGCAGAGGCACGCTCAGCCTGTATTCTAGCCGCTTCGGTACCATCGTCGCGAGTGTGGTCTTGGAACCAAGGATGCCGGAGGGCTTCCTTGGCGCTGATTCGATTGGCCGGGTCGAATGCAAACATCTTGTGCAGTAGATCAAGAAAGTTGGTAAGGAAGGGATTCGAGGGCGGGATAATTTCCTGAAAAAAAAAAGAAGAAGAAATGTCAGCGGCTGTTTTGTACATGTACTTTTCTGTTTCAGTCATTACAAACCTCCAGTCTTTTCATGTTCTTCACAAATCGCCGAGATGCCCTAGTCGTATCGGTGACTGGGTATTCCAGCTTGAGTCGCTTGAAATAGCTATTTCGCAGTTAGTCACGAAACTCGTTCTTGGATTCTCATCGCTCTTCGCATATGGTGCAAGACTTACTTGGTCGTCCCAGGTTTAGCCGTCTTGAAGGCTTTGTTTGCTCGTTGCACCAGAGCACGGTCAATGGGCCGGCCACAGACGGCCTCCATCATGGCGAGATGCTCTCGATTCTCGTGCGTTTGGAACAAGGCATCCCCTGTGAACAGCTCAACCAAAATGCATCCAATGCTCCAGATGTCGCACGGGTAGGACCAATCCAGGCTCAAGATCACCTCTGGTGCTCGATAGTGCCGTGTAGATACTACCGAGCTGTGGTATTCGTCTTCAAACGTGGCAGAGCCAAAGTCAATGAGGCAGATGTCAGGCTTGAGTAGCACACGTCTCTGGGTTCCCTGACGACAGGTTGCCGCCGAAACGGATGGAATTTTGCGGTCGTATGTAAAGGCTTGGTATGCGGCATCGTGAAGGAGAATGTTCTCTGGTTTCAGGTCTGTGTGCACGAGTTGGAGATCATGCAAAACTATGTCTCCATGTCAGTTCGGCTTGGGCACCGTGGAAGTGGATTCGCTTACAGGCAACGCTGGTGAGCAGTTGATGTGCTATGCTTTGGATATGGCTATTGGGGAAAGGCGCGAAGTTGTTAGCTTTGAGAAAATCGAATATGCTCGAGTCCAGCAGGCCCATGGTGATGCAGATGTGGCCCTTGTAGTCGAAGCTGTCTCGTGGATGAATACACCGATATCGATTTTCGGGGTCGTTGTTTTTGAGCGTCTGCAGGACTCGCAGCTCAATCTTGGCCGCGTCTCGGTATTTCTGAATCGAGCGAATAATCTTCAGAGCAACGTGCTCTTGCTGTACAATGTCGTAGGCCTTGACGACTTTGCCAAATGTGCCCTGCCCGAGCAGTTTCTCGACTCGATCTAGAGAGTGGGCTGATTAGATGGATTCGGTACCTTGTTTCGGAAATTTTCTTACATTGTCGTCCGACACGCTGCTCAGGGATAATGATAAAGTGTCCATCCGCATCGTCAACCGACGCGGCGCTTCCGTGGCTCTTGTCCTGCGTTGCATACTGTCAGAGATTCGCTCTTGTAATCGTGCTATGGATTTCCTTGCCACATACATCATGTACGACGCGGATATTGGCGTTCATAGTTCGTCGATACGGGCCACGCGGTGGTTTGTATTCATCGTATTTCGGACGCTTGGTCGTAGCCAGGCTCTGGCTAGAAGTTTGAGAGCCATGGTGGTCGTCCTCGACCCTTCGTCTTTTTCGACCAAGGTTGGCCTCAGACTGGCTCGAGTATATATTTGATCCATTTGTAGTGCTGTTTCCGACCGAGCCGGCCTCTGATCGCTCGGCTATCTTTCGTTTTCTCGCGCTCGAGAGGCCGCTCTCGGTGGCCGACGCAGGCAGGGCCGGTCGGCTGGATGCGTGGTTGGAGGTGGGATCGGGCGAATCCTCAATCACAATGACTTCCTTGGGCAAGCCATTCTTGTAGAACGTATTCCAGTCGGGCTGGCGAGGTTCCCGTTGAGCCAGGGCGCTGGGCCTGTGCCGCGGAGCAACCGCTGCAGACATGGCAACAAGTCGCTGTCGTAGGTGGTGTTTTTTCGGGTTTTCTTTTTTCGAGCGTCTTAGGTGTTGAACATGGTGAATTCGCTTCGCATCATCTAAAACAAAGGGTTACCAGACAACCATGACTGGCTTTCGCTGCATTTGCCCGTTCGCTATGGACCGGATTATGACGGCAAGTTAGTAGCGAGACGGATTAAGTGTTGACCCGCCACGATGCACGCCAGCGAATAGCGAGCACTGGGGCTGCACAGTGCAAGGAAGGGAACACAAAGAAGAGGAGCGCAAAATTAAATCAGAAGAGCGGAGAAAACACAAACGAAATTTCTGGGCCATTGTTCGAAGAGCAGAATAATTTCCCCATTTATTGCAGTATTATTACCATCATCCGCCGAGATTGCCGCCACAGAAAGCTACACCTCGTTTCCAGCACTCTCATTCGGTGGTCGGAGATCCGAAGCCAAGGATCGCGAACTCTACACATTGCCCGACGAAGCCAGTTTTTACAAAGGAAAAAATATAGAAAGTATTACCGCAGGACGAGGGAGATGCCGAAGAGCATTTAGGCTTAAATCTGTACCATCCGGATCGCCGCTTAAAATCAGTCGCGATCTCAGCACCAGAAGGGAGCCAAGGGGGTGGCAGGGCTCTGATCCACGTGGGGTCTTCCGCAGCCTACGATGCTTCTCAACACGCCTCCCCCTCCTCCAAGGCCATTGTTGCCGAGAAACTGCCACTCTTTGCTATGCTTTTTTGCACCGTCTTGTAAATGGGAAATTCATCTTCCCTCTCTCTACAAATACAAATACATCTGGCGTGGTCTTTCTTCCTTGACTGAATCCGCCCGGGATATGAGGGTATCGCAAGACGGCGTTGCGTGACATGCCATAGGCAAGGAGGCGCCCTATTCCAGCTGCTCCAGCTGCTGGGCGCCGCAGCCTGATTTTTAACACAACACAAACGAGCCCAGACGCCAAAAACTCATGTTTTCGTCCAGGGGCTGACGTATGCTTCGCATCCTTTGAATTCTTCGCTCGCACTAGTCTCAAACCCGCCTCAGCCCTGCAATCTTGAAGTAGTGAAGGCTTGCCATCCATCTTTTGACGTTTCCCATCGTTCTCTTGTTAAAAAAAAAAAATACCTTGCGTCATTCTATCAACACTCTTTTATATACAAATAAACTCCAGCTTAAAATGGTGTCCCAGTCGGACATCTTGGTCACCGGACTCCAGAGTGTTCGTATGTGACCCCGTCTCAAGAACAGCCTGTCGAAGGACCATACTAACAAGTGTCATCAGCTCCGGTGATCGAGGAAGATAAAGTCAGCGCAACAGCCCTCATCTTGACCATAGTCATGGTCGCGAACATGGGCAGTGCAGCCATTGCGTTTTACTTCATGGGTCGCAAAGAAACGACCCCTCGCCGCCTGATTTACATTCTCTCCTCCATCATGGCGGCATCTTCCGCGTTCTCTTACTTGTCGATCGTCTCATTTTATGATTTAGGATACAACTGCGAGATTCTGAATCCCAGGGTTCCCATTACCGACGGACTCAAGCTAGCCTGCCGCCAGACCTTTGGCACTCAGTACCTCGACCTCTTCGTTACCTCTACGATCGTCATCATACAACTTTCCCTGGTTGCCGGCCTTAATGGTGCCACGACCTTTGTTGGCCTTGTTTCAAACACCTTCATGTTTGCGTGCGGTACCGTGGCGGCAGATCGCTTCAGCCTCGACTCCAGCAGACGTATTGCGTGGACAGTCTTCAGCACCATCTTTTTCCTTTTCGTCGTCTCCCACATTGGTTTCAAGAGTCTCAGAGCTGCCAAATCTCGCGGTGCTTCTTTCCAGAGACCCTTCTCTTTCCTTACTCGATATGCCCTGCTTATGTTCGCAGCCCATTACGCGTAAGCATGGCTGCAACTTCCTGCCGATAGTCCCTCAGTTAACATCCCCTTTTAGCATCTTCATGGTCGGTCATGTCTGGGCCGCCATTTCCACAACCACCGAGATGATCGCCTTCATTGCTGTTGATTTCCTTTTCAAGATGGTCTTCGGTTTCTGGCTGCTTTCCTCGTACAAGAAGATCGTGGAATTTCAGTTTGAGATCACTGGCTACTGGTCTGAAGGCATCTCCGCTGACAGACAGGTCCTTCTCGACCGAGACGACGAGTAAGACTTAAGGCATCATCGGCATAGCTAGTTCCAGCACCTGAATGGTCTAGGGTGTAGCACAGCGAATAGTGGATTTTATAAATAGTCGAACAAATTGAAGACTGATGCTATTCTGTGTAATCAACATATCCTAAGTCGGTTGTTGCCCGATTGCATGCGCAGGGTCTCATCACTCCATTGATATCATGTATCAGACAGAGACAGTGAACAAGAGGACGATGGGGCTTGGCTACCGGAGGGAGCGGCGTATCTGGAATAACCGGCAGAATCCCGTCCACTTGTACATCCCGAGCGACTGCTGACGCTGTAGGTAGCCACATCGGCTCGAGAGCGCTGTTGCAAGCACATGGCTTGCCAACACTGTCACCATCCTTTCTTTCTTCAGGGCATACACATCGAAAGGATTCTGCCGAAGCATCAAGTTCCCCGCTCGGATCTGGAGCAGCGGTCTCAGTGGTATCTGGGAACTGAACAGGGATTTGAGACGCCGAGTCTTGACCACACTTGCATGGGCCGTTTTGCGTAATACACTGGCATTGTTTGATATTCATCACAGGCTATAAAATGGTTAAAGCCGACTAACCTTCCATGTCAATGTTGGACATTACTGTACTCACAAGAGTCGCTATTGGTAGAGCGGCGCCAAATGCGGCGACTGCAAAGGCTAAGCTGAAGTGTACTGTAAGCATGGTTGCCGTTTGTTGTAATGGCAAGAATAGGAATTACAAAGCAATTGTTTGGGAGGGCGGTCCAGTCTCTATTAATACATTCTTTCACGCATTCAATGACATCAGGGTCCTCCGCGGTTGAGGAGAAGCAAGCTGGTTTGGGGCAGTCAAAGTCATCGAAACTGCCGGCGCTGGTATGTGGTTAGCGCAAAAGCTTCAGTCGGGGAACTCACTAAAAAATCGTCCCTACAGCCGATTTTAGAAGGGTGTTCCGGGGAGAGTATCTCATTGGGCTACGTTGAGCGACGGTACTGTGTCCACATTCCTGTGCCTCTGCAGCTGACCTACCTATTTCCTGCTAAAGGAGACGATGATACTCTGCACGAAGCAGAGGGCCATCGATGCATATATCGATCGATTAGTCGCATAATTTAGCTTAATCCGATGCTGGAAAGATGTCTTTAAAGTTCAGCGTCTGGCTGCAGGATGCCAGTTCTCGCTCGATGAACCAAATCCGTTGTTACTCGACTCGTGCGATAAAATATGATCGATCAGGCACGACATGAGGCTCGAATGTGACATGCAGTATCATTCCATCTATTACAATAATCTTTTTGGTCCTTTATCAATGTACTTGTCTCTCCATGTATAATGGTGAACTACCACGGTTTTCGGCACCCTGTTCGAGGTCAGGCACTGCACATGTGGCATTGTATATGAGGAAAAAGAACTATTTTTCAGAGCTAAATAGCGGTGCAGTAAATACAATGTGGTATCTCATTATTGTGTGTCTCCAATTTCAGCGGTGCTCCTCTCGAGTTTCACGGTGTGCAGCTAATTCTACTGCATAGCCCTGTCTGGGAGGCTGTGCCGCAATGCTGCCCGTCGTCGAGCTGACACTCATGCGGTGGTCAAGGCTCCCACTCGCCTGACTTTGCGACCAGCGATGGTCCGAAGGCGCCATGGATGACCGCTGTGATTGTTGCTGCATGGCCGGGCTCGGCTGCGGCGATGGAATGTTGCCGGCGTTCATGTACATGTAGTCGCCGGGCAGCTCCAGCACCATCGACGACTCCTTCGCGGCCGCCGGCGGTGCGTGGTAGCCCTGCACAAAGTGCTGCGGCGATTGCTGCGGCGGAGCGGGTGACTGAGGCGGGGGCGGTGACACGGAATTCGGACTGTAAAATGTCGAGGTGTGGCCCAATCTTGGCGAGACGTAGCTGCCTGCTGGTGACAGTGGCGTTGATCCTCTGCCCAGGCTGTCGCCGTCGGGCAGCCTGGAGCGGTCGTTGGGGTTGAGGGTCTTGAGCTTTCCATTCTCAAACATGGCCTGCAGGGCGCCAGAGTCCAGCAGCTCTGCCTTCTTGATGATGCGATCGACCATGTCCTTGCACGCCTTTTGCAGTTCAGACTTGACAAAGCTAATCATGGCAATGTTGCACTTGATTTCGGCCTCCTGGCGCAAGTATAAGCCGTTCGCGGGGATGCCCAAATTCTCCATGCCAAGCTCGCGCTGCTCGGGCGGCTCGACGCCAGGCTGGTTGCCGCCAATACGATACGTATTTCGCAAATCAACGTTCATGGGCGCGTAGATGTGAGTTTGCAGGCCCCAGGGCATGTCGTGGAAACACCCGTTGAACGTAAGCTGGCCCGATCCCATCTTTCCCATACCAGGGATGAACTGCACCCTCTGTGTGATTTCATACCAGGTGCTGTAGTATTCGTCGGCCGCGGCATTGCGAGGCGCGGAGATTGGTTTATGGCTGAGGACCAGCGGGTTGAGCGCAATTACTTCGCTGTGCGATTGTAAAATGTCGATCGCGAGTTGTCTGGGAATATAGCTCGGGATCGGCGTAACGACCGTGTAAGTCTCCTTCTTGCGCAACATTGTTGTCGGTTTTCGCAGCCTTCAGTGCCGGCACTGGGGTGTTGATTTACGTATTCGTCGGGTAGCGACTAGCCAGCGTCAGGCCGTTGTGCCGCAATTGCCTCTTTCGGCGCTGTTGATTCAGCGTTCGTATGTTCGTTACTTCACGCAAAAAAAATGTGTCGCTCTTCGGTTCAGAAATAGCGATTGTCGGTCAATTTGGAATAGCACGCAGATATATCCGGTATCGAAAAGAAGAGAAAATATTTTGACCGGGCGCGACAAGTGAGACGGGGAGCCTCAGCCTTAATACAGACTGGCGGTGCGCATCAACACACCCCTGCTAAGAAATCCACCAACATTCAGTGAAAGTGGAAACCTGGAGTCGAAAATAGCGCCTGCTTTAAGCCCTGGACTAGCTTGAAGGCCGCTGACGCTCTGCTCCAATAATAGAAGACTGCGGCTCAGCCTGGGCTGTGCTCAGCCCCTCTTGACACCGCTGACGGAACGCCAATCCAAGGCATTTGGCTGTGAGGGGCGAACAAGCCTTCGATTATCAGCAAAATCATTGGTGCAACGATGGTAGTGGAGGGTTGGTGCCACCGATTATTCGTCAGTTTTCAAGGTCCGAAGATGCCGGCACACGCAATCAATGTCTCTGATGGCATGGCTGCATCATCAAGGTTTATAACGCGCGGAGGTCCTTCTTGGCTCCCGCGCCCGTATTTCAGCTTTCTGATCTTGTCTCTCCAGCATCATTTAATCACTTTGATAAAGTCGCGACAGAATGAAGCTGAACGCAATTGTCCTCTCGTTGTGTGCCACTGGCGCTACAGCCACTCCACGCCACAGGTCCGCTCAGGTCGATGAGCAAGCCTTTGCTGGCCTCACGGAAGCCTACTCCCAGTGGTGGGCGAGCCTGGAATCAATGCCGTCTGCCATGGCTGCAATGGCAGAGAGCATCCAGCGCTCCACGGTGGACGCCACTGTCAGCGCTACACAGCAGATCCACGACAAGGCTCTTGAAGCACTCCGGAGGCTCGACCACCCACACCATGGCAAGGATCCCAAGCTCACGATTTACCAGACCCTGCAGAATTATGAGGGCGCTAGCAAATTCACTAAGCTTCTGGACGGCTTCCCAGAGCTCGTCAAAGCTCTGAACAGTACCGACAGCGAGCATACAGTTTTTGTTCCGCTCAACGATGCTTTCGATAAAATTCCTGACAAGTTTAAAGATCCTAGCCATGAAGTGCTTGAGAAGGTTCTCCGCTACCATGTGGTCTCTGGTGCCAAAAAGGCTGTGGACGTGTTGAAGAGCTACACCCTCGAAAGCGAGGCTGCTGAGCCTGGCCTCGGCGGAGACAGTCAGCGAATCCGAGTTGGCGCCAGCCTTGCAGGAGTCAATCTAAATGGATATTCCAAGATCAAGGCTGTTGACATTGTAGGATTTGGCATCATGGAATTAACTGGAAAACACGAATGCTAACTCGCCTCTTCCCAGAAAACTACCAACGGAATTATCCACGCTATTAGTGACGTACTTGTGCCACCGCCACCGGTTGGCCTCATCCTCACCTTCTTCCCCTCCTACTTCTCGACACTTTTCCTGGCCTACGAGAAGACCGATTTTATCAAGTTTATCCACAGCCAGCACATCCAAGGCAGCACCTTTTTCGCTCCGAGCAACGATGCCTTCAAGTCCTTGGGAGCCAAAGCGAATGCTTTCCTTTTCAACACAGAAAAGGGCAAAAAATACTTGAACGCCATTCTCAAGTACACCATCGCGCCCAACGCGACAGTATATAGCGACGCATTTTACGACAAGAGAACTGACTCCTCCAGCGCTGACGCAAACCTGCCTCAAGAGCATTACAGCCTTGACACCTTCCTGCCTGGCGCATCTATCAGCGTGGATATCGCCGAGGTTCTGGGCTTCCGTATCATCAACGTTAACGGTTTCACCGGTGTCAAGTTCCACGACGCTGTGGGTAGCAACGGAGTGCTTCACGTTGTGGACAAGATTATCTTCCCGCCGCATCACGGAAAAAGTAGTCTTGCGACAGATATGAGTGTCGAAGAGCTCATGGAAAGGCTTCTGCCATACGTCACTGATGAATTCGATGATGTTGTGTCGGAAGAATTGTAGCCGACTTTCTTTGCCTGTCTTGGGAGCGAATCCATGACGCCTGATATTTTTGCTTATTTTTGTGCACGGTGCCTTTTGAAGAAAAACAAATTTAAAATCGTTCTATAGTTCCTGGCTGCGTATCTTACTTATGATTATGCAAACTCAATCGCGGTGGTGCATGCTGCGCTCATGTTTTGGTTACCTTGAATAATGCCGGCGCTGCATACCACCGTAACTATCTACTGGCTGTGTTGTGTGCTTGGCAGACTAACTGTACTAGTGGGTTTGGCTACAAACTAGTTGGTCCTACAATCGGCGGTACAGGAGTCGCTTCATCGACTTTGTCGCCTCGCATAATTCGTCGTCGTAGCTCCTGGGCCTCCAGTCATCGAAAAACGTCACCCCAAGGGGAGCGGTCAGTCATATTACCAATACAACACCGACACCTTACCTTTGTTTGCGCTCCAAGTCGCAGATGCAGCAGCAATTGGTCGCGCAACAGCAGCAGCTCGTTCCCCGCACCACCTCTGCTACCAAGACAGTGGAAGTGAGCAAAGGCGCAAAACCCAAGCAAATCCGAAAACGGCGCATCGGTGCTGGGGAACGAAAGAAAAAATGGGCTCCGAGGGCCAAGACAGGATGCATGACCTGTCGGTACGTGCGATCTGCCCTTCTCTGCAGCCTTGAGAGAGAGCGGTTCTAACATGTTGCCAGCATTCGACGCGTCAAATGCGATGAGGCAAGGCCGAGCTGCTCCCAATGTGTGTAATTCTGTGAAAGCAATATCTGTTTCTCGACTGACTGCCTAAATAGGTACAACAACGAAGCGCGTTTGTGATGGTTATGCCAGCCCCGTGCCGTCGGAGTCATCTCCTACGGAAGTTGCGAGGTCTCCAAATTACAGCCATTCACCACCAGGAGTACAGCCTGGTCAATTTGAAGGTAGAATGTTTTACATGTTCCGCCATGAGACTGTGAAGCATGTGGCGGGTGTCTTTGACCACTCATTTTGGAAAGTGAATGTGCTTCAAGCAGCTCGAATTTACCCCGCCATATGGCATGCTTCGCTGGCAGTTGCTGCTATGCAAGAGAGAAACATCATACATGCGGAAAGCAGAAATCACGACATTAAGCGCAAATTCTATGGGTTTGCCTTGATTCAATATAACGCCGCCATAAAGCTGCTGCTCGAAATCGCCAAAAAGCCGACCCAGTCGACAGCAGAGCAAGAGACATTGCTTATGGCCAGCATGTTATTCACCACATTGAGCATTCTTCAAGCTGATGGAAGTCAAGCTATAACGCATGCGAATAATGGAATTCAGCTATTTTATCGCTGGAGGTATTGGGAGCAAGCTGAACAGGCCCGCCAAACTGGAGATAGAATTTTGTCGCCGGATTTCTTTTCCACCATTGTTGCTGTTGCAACCTCGCAATTCCATTACGACAGATCCGTCATTTCCCCTTGGTCTCTGAGGAATTTGTCCAAACGCGCTGGATCCACCGCGGAATTTGAGTCGGCCAGTGATGCGTTCACTTCACTTGAACCTTTTTTGACTGGGATGATGGAGATAATGAACGGGCTCAACCCCGATACGGACCAAGTAGAGCAGCTTCGTCTGATACGTGAGAAACAGAAATCCTACGCCACTGATTTTTCAGGCTGGAAAAAGAAATTCGTGCGTTTGACGGATACGAAGACGCTCTCAGAAGAGGAATCGTGGGCAATCATGCAGATTCAAGCGCTCTCAATCGGCACAAACATTACTTTGAACCTCAATCTAGACGACATGGATATGGCGTTTGACGACTTCTACTCGTCTTTTGAAGAAATAGTCATGTTGACTGAGATGCTACTCGAAACTGAGGACAGGGGACCGAAACAATGGGGGTATTCGTTTTCTCATTCAATATCTATGTTGCTCTTCTTCGTGAGCACGTGTTGCCGAGATAGTGCTCTGCGACGCAGAGCCATAGCACTGCTTCGCTCCATACCGGACAAAACAAGCTATATATACTCCAAGCTTACCGCGAAGCTGTGCGAGTCCATCATGGAGGCCGAAGAAGCTGGGCAGTGCTCAGAAGAGCAAGGCGAGGATTGTGGCTGCAAAGCCGGCGAGTTTATTTGCAGGGAGCACCGAGTTGTGTTCAGAGATACCCAGGTGGTTGGTTATGGAGAAATCGTGGTTACCATCAGAACCGCGGCAGATCTCCAAAGAGATCAGCCAGGCAGAGTAGCGTCGTTATCTTTTTCATAGCCTTGAAATGCAATATGGGGCTATTCGAGCCTCGCATCGATACTGAGCCCATAATCTTGGTCGTATAAACCCTCAGCGACATTATTTGAGAGGATATTTGCGTCTTGGTTCTCAGCAATCATTCATCGGGCGAGCATATCCTGCATCGGTGCTAAACCCGCTCGAGCCGCCGAAATGCTGCCAAAACCGCTTCTTCTTTCTCGGTTCGTTCTGGGCTGCGACCAGACGTTGAATAATGTAATCATCGGCTGCTGACCGCGACTTTTGGCGGACTGGTCGGGATGTCTGCGATTGAGAAGCGTGGGTTTCGGTGTCGAACGGAAGACACATGTTGTTTGGAAGCGTGTGGCTGCGTTTCGAGGTGGAAATGGGAAATATTATGGGCGACAACAAGAGGCAAGCTGAGGAGAAGAAAGATTACACGACGAAGAGCACCTTGATGTAACTTTATAGTTGCCCAATTACAGTGATAAGCTTAATTCAGCCTTATCATGGCTGTGTTGCGCTTTAAACTCTTTTTTCATCTCGTAAAGGGAACAATTTTGCTCGTAAAAGCTTGAAAGTAGCCGAGTGGCGGCGCCCTCTCGGATACAACCGACAAATAGTCTGGCGTAGTCACTTAGCGATTCGAAAACAGCATAATACGCAATACTGATTGTAAAAATTGAGAAAAGGTAATTTATTCAACTAAAATCGACAGCATCAAGAGAAAATGTATTCAATATAATGTAATGCGCCCCCCATTTTCTTGCTCGGTGCACGAGTCGTCGCTCAGTCAGACACAGAGGCACGAGACCATTTTGAGGCCTCTCTAATTCTTTTACCGTACATGTAAGATACGAAAGGAACCCGAGCCAAAGGTATTTGAGACGCCGCCGATAATACTAGACCCTGGTGCAGTCCCAAGAATATGAGAAAGTGGCGAGACTACCCGGGGAAAATCGTCAACGTAAAATACAAAGCGAAGAAATGCAACGATCTATACGACTGATATCGATCCCGGTATGCCCTAAACCGTTCCATTGGGGGGGCGGAAGCGGCTGTTTGTCGATCTGCCGAGATCCAATTCATTTCGTGAGTGGTGGCACATATATACTCAGAGATCCTGTTTGTCCCATTCACGCCGCAGCTAAATTTCAATTTTTCGCCACAGCATTGGGCAACCAGTCAAAGATTCAGTTAAATACAATGGTCACACTGTTTTTTATTCAAACGCTACCCTTTGATTTACTTGTTTCGATCTTGCACAATTGTAGCGACTTCCTCAGCATGAACCCCCCGACGCTGACCGGGACCAAGGGGCATGCCGACTATCTGAAGTCAATATGCATTTACTGTCTAATATTAGTAGATTGCAGAGTTTTCATGCTCTCTTGCAGCTCTGCGGTCGTCTTCGCAAAATGCTCATCAAGCTCCGCTCCGGTGTATGGGCCTGGTAGCCACCAAGGCGCGATGTTGTCTGCAACACGGTCGAGGCAACATGCAGTATCCCACACCGATTGACTAATTCCAGCTGATGGAGTCGCGATTCCCTTTCTCTCCAGTTCAGCTAAATACTCATTGTACAGGTCCTGTTGCCAGTCGCCCTTGTTGCCGATAGCGTCGTTGAGGAATTCCTCCACAGGAGCGAAGAAACCCGCAAATTCAAAATCCACAACGCCAGAAATTCTTGGCGGGGACCCTTCAATAAGTATATTTCTCGGAGACAGGTCATAGTGCGTAAAAACAAAGTTGCTTGACGGGGGCATCATTGTGCCAAGCTGTGGTAGTGTGTCTGTTATAAAGCCTCTCACCTCCGGGGCCAGGTGTCGAGTTTTTACGTAATGTTTGGAATTCTCAAGGTCTTTAAGCTTTTCCTCTAGCTTAAGGGCATATCTTTGACTGACACTGACGATTGGTGTCGTTGTTGGGACGTCGTCCATGAGTAGGCCTCTGACTACCAGATCTTGAGGCTGCGGCCCTGAATTCGTCAGGATGGTAAAGTCGGGTTCTGTATTGTGGATGCTTCTGTGAAACTGGATGTTGCCGAGATAATTTGGGCCGGGGATTTTTGTTCTCCAGGTCGTTGTTATACCCGCAAGCTGCTTCATAATGTCCAATCTGGCTGTTTCGTCGAGCTCGCAAGTAGACAAGGGCTTCCCAGGCAGGCGCGACATTAAAATCCATCCACCATGCTTTTTATCGTTGTCCGAGATGGAAAGCACGAGCCGCTTTTCCTCCGACTGTAATGGATCCGACAGTGTCACGTTGATACCATCCTCGGACCAGGCGAATACCGTTGGTGTTGGGATCTCTGGACAGTACTGGCGTAAGATCTGGATACAGCCAACCTCGTTCTGCACCTTGTCCGCAGTGAAAAATCTCCCATTGACTTTCAAGACCAACTCCCGCTCGGTATCGTCAGTGTCGCGAAAAATAGAGCTCTGACCCCCACACTGAACCTTCAAAAAATAAACGCGGTTGTTGTAGCCCTTATTCGTATCCAGCTCTGAGTATGACGCGAGCTTAATTCCGGGAAATGCTCGGTGGATGAGCTGCTCTATGGTGCTCTGCGCCACCCGCACTCCATACCGGGGCTCATGTGGAGGTGTCTGTGGGCGTGACATAGATGAAGTTGTATAATCAATAAAGTTAAGTGAAAGAAAACTGCTCTATTGATTACTTTCTTTTCTTGGCAAGCGAGAAAGGTTTTGGCTGGTGTCGACGCCGCATTTATATTCCTCTCCACAGCTCCTGAAGCTGAGGCCGCCTTGGTGATGTCTGCTGAGACTCCGTGTGAGTCATGCGGCAAACCGCCGAATTTAGCGCTGCCACTCATATCTGATGAAGAGAATAAAGACATCCGTCGGTTTAAAACCGAGGTCACAAATACAGTTGAGCGAAAAGATTATCATTATTAAATAAAGTCATAATTTCCCCTGCTCGCAGTTTTCATGCAGCCGCCAGAGCCACTCCACATCAAGCACAAACTCCAATGTTGTGGACTCAGCCACCACAAGAGCAACTCGACTGAGTTACTTTGGCGGTGCGTCCGGGTCAGCATTGTTAAACCATTCTCTTTCCGCGATACCTTGGGCAGAAAGTTTCGTGTCTGGCTGAGGCTCAAGCTCAAGGAGGACAACCTCGTTGTTCTCCTTCAACACGCTACCCGGCACGTACAAACTCTGCTGCGGTCCAATGGTCCAATACCTTCCCATATTCACACCATTGACCCACAGAACACCCTTGACTCCCTTGGGAACCGTGATGAAAGTGTCACCGCTAGCATCGGACGAAGTTCCCTTGGGCATGTGGAATGTACCTGTGTAGAAGACGGGAGAGTCGTTCTGTTTGACGGTGTAGCTTTGGGTGTCCAGGTTCGACGGCAAGGTTGCGAGAGGAAGTGGGAACATGGACCATTTTCTGAGGTTGTGGCATCCAATTGCGACGCTTCCAACGATTCCCTTCACTTGTTCCTTGAGGCGCTGGCGCACGTCAACGCGACCCAGGTTTTCAACCAAAATTTGGAGAATATCGCCCTTCTTCAGTGCGACCTTGACCGTAGTAGGCGTCTTGTAGATGGTGTCGACTACACCCACACGCACACCGTTGACGTAAATGATAGCGCGATCGCGCGCGCCGTCGCCAATCGTCACATTGCCAGCGACATCTTTTGTCACAGTGTGCTGATACATGACGTAACCGTATGCCTGTCCAAGGGCATCCATGCTGATTGGATCCCTTGCTTCCTGGGTCGGTTTACCGTCCAAGGAAAACAACGCAGCGGCCGGTTTAAGCTCAAATTCCGGCACCATAGCTCGTGCAGGAAGGGTGGGCACCTCTGGGATACTACCCGCAGGTACATACTTGGAAATCATCTCGCGAAGACTGAAGTAGACATCCGTGGGACGGCCGCTCTCATCCAGTGGTGCACCATAGTCGTAGCTAGTAGTTACCGCGGCCAAAGGACCATCATCCCGGATGCCTCCGTTTTCGAACCCAAAGTTGGTGCCTCCATGGAACATGTAGATGCTGAAAGAGTAGTTCCCGGCAAGGGTCCAATCGAGATCTGCGACAGCCTTATCAATGTCTGGCTTTGATCCTGAAATTGATTGATGGGGGTAATCGCTACCCCATTGGTCGATCCATCTAATGTAATATTCTCCGTTCAATTGTGGACCAAGGCTTGTCGGGTCGGTAACGTATTTATCGCGAGCTGCGAAGCCGGATTCCGAGTCGCCGTCAATGACAGCCAAAACGCCATGAAGCTGGCCACCTTCAAGATACGATTTTCCACCACCGTCGTTCGTGTACAGAAAAACATCGAAATTTTTGCGAAGCATAGCCGCCATAGCCGCAAGATATTCCTTGTCTTTGCCAAAGCTACCATATTCATTCTCCAGCTGCGTCATCAAAATCGGCCCGCCCTGAGTAATCTGCAGCGCTCCCAATTCTTTACCCAGGCGATCAATGTAAGACTTGGTGGCGTCTAGAAATGGACCGTTGTTCTGTCGCACTGCCATGCCTGGAACTTGGCTGAGCCACGCTGGGAAGCCACCCCAGTCGCGTTCGCCGCAGATGTAAGGTCCAGGTCTCAACACAACCTTCAAGCCTTCCTCTTGAGCCAAGCGAAAGAACTTGGCCACATCATTGCGCCCTTGGAAATCCCATTCGCCATGGCTGGGCTCATGCATATTCCAGTATAGGTAGCTGAAAATCGTATTCAAGCCCATTGCGCGGGCCATCTTCAATCGATGTGTCCAGAATTCGGGCGGGATCCGCTGAGGGTCCATCTGGCCGCCGATAATTTGATACGGCTCCCCGTCGAGTAGGAACTCGTGACGATTGTAACTAAAGTTGCCTGGGCTAGAAGCGCCTCCCGCAGCCACAGTGGCTGAAACTGCCGAAAGCGCGGCGAAGGCTCCTAGAAGGAATTTCATGGCGAGCCTTGGCCTTGAGTCAAGAGAAGTAATAATGAATTTGCGCTGAAAGTTTGGTCGTCTGCCGAATTCGCCACAATGTCAAAAATTTGAAATCTGAGGGTGTGGAGCGCGCCGTCTTCTTTTATGCTTTACATTTTCACTACTTAACTAATTGACAAGATTCGACATGTTCCCACTGCTATATCCTGTGACGCATGGTAACATTCGCTTCGCGAGCAATACCCTTCGACCTTCCTAGTTGGCAGAACGCGACCACTGCTGACTTCCTTGGTAGCGACCTGTGCGGACCTCGGCTGCGTAGCTGCACGGCAGCGTAGGATAGCTTAGTTACTACTTCGTAGTGGATGTGGAGTTAAAGTCAACTTAAAATTGCTACCACTTAATCCGACGGCCAAATTTGCATCCCGTAGCCGATGATCAGTGGTGGCCAACTCTGGCGAGCTTCTTTGCTGTCGGATAGCTGAGCTGTCTGAGTATTATTGTTGAGCGTTGCACTGCAAGCAGGCCCAGATATTGTCGGAAATGTAGTAATGATCATCTGTGGAGAACTTTCGAAAGTCGATAGTGTCCTGCCTCCAGACGTCATGTAACCCTGGTGCTTGATACAGAAGCATGCATCTCTGGATGCAGGCCGGGGTGAGTGGGACGATGTCACTTGGCTAGGCAGGAGGCGAAATAATACAACGCTGATCAACCAGAGGATGGATGTTGATGTTACCTTGGAGACAGACAGAGCGGTAGCTGGCGACAACTGCCTAGGGCCAAATAACTGATATTCATGACACTACGTAATAAGCCAAAACCCGCGTTGTTCCTATGATGTGAGAATACTCCAGAAAAGCCAGTTCAGCTGGGGGTAACATAGGGGTGAGTCAAGTGTCGGAGTGCTAAAAACAGAACTGGGTATGGTGTGTAGGGGTCTTGACAGAAGGCAGCTCAACATCTTCAATTTCATAACATAATACTAACTACTAGTGCGGAAGACCAGCGTCACCCAACTACCCGGCGACCCGCTTGTCGAGTAGCTGTCTATGCATCTGAATAATAAGTAAACTCATGAGTATAGAACAAGTCCGAGGTTTGATTGCCACAGACGGCGTCCCGTCGGAAGTTATCAAGAGCAAATATATGATGGGCTATTTTCAGGTAGTATAAAGCCGAGGGCCAATCACGTCGGCTGCCCCTCCCGAGATGGCCCGACGGCTATGCGCGGGGGATAGATACAGCAATTAATGCGGGATTGTTTTGTCGTCAACGCCACGCACATCAGTCATCGATGCTTGGCGAAGCGAGGTCGATCTGCTCCTCTGCGCGGGTATTGCAACGTTACAAAGCTTTTACGGCATCGGTCTGCATAGACCAGTTACCGAACAATCTAGGCTGGGGAAGTCTCCAATTCCCCCACACCGTGATGAGCCTCGACAGCCCCACCGCGGTGTGAAGAGAATCCCTTACCTACTTAGGAAGCTCGCCCTGTCAACTTCTCCACAGCTCTCTTGACAGCTAGTTAGCTTGACACATCTGGGTAGAGTCTACTTTTTCTGCTTCTTTTATAAATAGAGGTTTGTCGCAGGTTTAAGGCTGGTATTATCTTTGAATTCTCCGACATACCATCCTCAATCTTCACAATTGAACTCTAAACACACAATGAAATCTCAATTGGTTCTTGCATCAGCCGTTGGCCTCATAGGCCCGGCTAGCTCCACGAAAGTTGACCTGCCCCTTCCTCCCATGGGCTTCAACAACTGGGCGCGATTCACTACCCACATCAACCAGTCCATCTTCACTGATGCTGCCAATGCCATGGCTGCTAACGGCATGCTGGCGGCCGGCTACAATCGTCTGAACCTCGACGATGCCTGGTCCACAATGGAGCGCGCCGCCAACGGTTCCATGCTTGTCGACCCCACCAAGTTCCCCAAAGGTCTGACCTGGCTCGCAAGCTTCATCAAGGAGAAGGGGTTCATCCCCGGTATCTACACGGACTCCGGCACCCTCTCCTGCGGTCGGTACCCTGCTGCTTTCGATCACGAGGCCATTGATCTGAAGGACTTTTCCGACTGGGGCTACGAGTACCTCAAGCTGGACGGCTGCAATGTTCCGGGCGGATCCGAGTCTGACTACCGCCATCTTTACTTTGACATTTGGCGCGAGCTTCTCCTCAAGTTCCCCAAGCCAGTCATCTTCTCCAACTCGGCTCCCGCTTACTTCTCCGGTCAGAACAATCTGACCGACTGGTACAGCGTCATGGGCTGGTCGCAGAAGATGGGCCAGCTCGCCCGTCACTCCGATGACATTATCAACTACGAAACCGACGGGCACGCTTGGGACAGCCTGTTGACGAACTACTACCAGCACGTTCGTCTTGCTCGCTTCCAGCGCCCCAACTTCATCAACGACCCTGATTTCCTCAACACCGACCACCGCAACTACACTCTCCAGGAGAAGAGAACCCACATGGCGCTGTGGTCTTCTTTCTCTGCCCCTCTTATTGTCAGTGCTGACATCCCCAACCTGAAGCCTGAGGAGCTTGAGATCCTCCTCAACAAGGACCTCATTGCTATCGATCAGGACCCCATTGTGCAGCAGGCCACCATGGTCAGCTCCACCTCTGACTGTGACGTTCTCACCAAGAACCTGGCCAACGGCGACCGAATTCTCACCATTCTCAACAAGGCTGGCAAGACTGCCGACTACACTGTTTCTTGGGCCGCCATGGGTATCCAGACTGATCGCATCAACCCCAACACTGTTCTCAATGTCAAGGATCTGTGGACTGGTAAGACCGAGCAGGTCAAGATCAGCGCTGGTGGTATCACCGCTAAGAACATTGCCTCCCACGACACCTTTGTTTACCGCATTTCCGGTGGCATGGGCGGCTCCAGCCACCCCATTGTGCTCCCCACCGGCTTGATCTTCAACACGCAGTCTTTCAGATGTCTTACTGACGACAAGTCTGGAAAGGTTTCGTGGAAGTACTGCGATGGATCTGACGGCCAGACTTGGGTTGTCAGCAACGAAGGCTACATCAACAGCTTGCTGCGCCCCGGCCAGTGCCTCTCTGATGTCCAGGGCAAGCTCATGAGCCGCAACTCTGGCTGCAAGAACGATGCCTGGAAGTACTTCAACAGTGGTAACCTGATCAACGGCAACTCTAACCGCTGCCTGACCCAGGCCACTGACCTGTCTGCCACTGTTACTGACTGTGGTTATGTCACCAACGAGCAGGTTGTCGCTCTCCCTGCTGGTGCCAAGGCCACCGAGATCGACTACTACACCAACCACTAAACGAGCAAACGGCGCGAAAATTGGTATGAAGGGATGTATATTTACCTAAATTATTTATGTCCATTAATATAATGTTTCAAATACACGAAAATTTCCACGACTTTTAAAGAGACCACGTATCCTTGAAAATGTAATTATTTATAATTCTATGCCTCTGCGTCCTTAAAAGCGCCGAGCTTAAACAGCGCCTTAGCGTTATCACGACCAATTTTACTGACATGCGAGGCATCCTTCAGCTCAACTTTGTCGTACCAATCGCACGCGTCACCAAAGGACTCAAACGGGTAGTCAATTGAGAACATGATACGATCGGCGCCCATTTCTGTGATGCAATATTCGAGCGTGGGCGTGGAGAAGTGGCCACTGGTCGTAATCCAGATGTTCTCGGCAAAATACTCTCGAATGGTCTTCTTGCAGTCCAGACCCAAGGGCTTCTTCACATCCTCGAACCAGTGGTTGATGCGCCACAGATCAAAAGGCAAATGCTCACCAAGATGGCCAATTACCACCTGGAGCTTGGGGTGGCGATCAAAGACGCCATTCGTGACCATGCCCAGTAAATGCAGGCTGACGCCCTGAGCAAAACTCAGAGGCGGGCCGATGAGCCACTTGCGTTTTGCCCACAGCTTTTCGTAGATTGTGCCGGTCGGGTTTCGAGGGTGGAGGTAGAAAGGGACGTCCAGATCTGTCACAGTTGACCAAAAGACATCCCATTCCGGGCCATCATAGAAGATCATATCGTCACCATCGGCTCCGGCGCGCTGGGTGTCGTTGACTAGAGCTCCTTTGAAGCCAAGCTCAGTCACGCAGCGCCTCAGCTCCGCCGCAGCCTCGGCCGGATCGTGCATGGATAGAGTGCTATTAGATTCGTTAAAAATGGCTCTACCTCAATACTTTTCATCTTTCTTTCAAGTAACTTACGCAAAAGCACCCAACCTATCTGGGTGGGGCTTGATTGCTTGGGCAATGTAGTCGTTGATCTCTGTTGTCAACGCTTTAGCCTCGGCGGCATCCCAGATGTCTTGCACGCCGGGCGCTGTGTATGAAAGAATCGTGTATCCAACGCCATGCTTGTCCATGTTTTGAATTCGCGTCTCCGTGACATCTGTCATTTCATGGGCATGCTTGTCGGGGTTGACGGCGAACAGCGACGCCCACCACCGAGTCTTGTCATGAAGACGGGGCAAGGCGAATGCTTCTTCGAAAGCAACTTTTCCGCGCATGATGTAAAAATTAATTCGTAACAGCAAGGTAATCAACTGCGATAATCAGGTGGGCGGATTCAGCTGCCACCAAGAACGGCCGACTACGTGCTTTTGTAGTCTTCGCCTCGCTGACAATTTGCAGCCTGCCCCTCCATTCAGTGCGATATCCGCCGTCGCACTGCGAAACCTCCATCCTTCAATCGGACGCCATCCTTGGCTACCCTTGGGTATCCTTGGCTATGCGACGGGGAACGTCTGGGGTAAAGTGGGCGGGCAGGGTACATAGCCGCACAGTGCCAATAGTGCCCCGCGCGAGCATTGAGGATTTCGCACTATGCACGTCCCGCACGTAGCAGCCATGCCTTTACAACCAAGCACGACTCAGGATCAACGAACTGCCGATGAGCGGAGGATCTAGGAACAGTTCGTAAAACGTCTCATTTGGTAATGCATTTTGCCCATTGCCACCATAATCTTCTGCCGGAGTGAGCTCGCTAGCAAATTGGACTTTTTAATCCATACGAGCCGCGACCTGCTCAACTGCACACCTCAGCAAACTTCACCATTACATCATCATCATCCGAGACGGAAATTAGAATCTTGAAATGAAGTGCTGATAAAACGCGAATCTTAACGTCTGTCTGTTGCAATGCCGCGACCAAAGGTTCATCCCAGTCAAAGAAAGCGGGCTGCGGAAGCTTGCAACTTCTGCCGGATGTCAAAGAAGAAGTGCAGTGCTACGGTTCCTTGTACAGCATGCCAGCGACGCGGGATAGGCCACACTTGCTATCTTACAAATAGCCCACGGACTTCCCGCTCTAACACCCGACGTGTCCAAGACCCTCTGAGACATGATCTGGGCGTGATTGAGACACCAAGCGCTGCCGGTCGCCAATCTCAGGAAAGTGCCAATTGGCCGCTTAATAACGCACACTCCTGGGTGACGACAGAGCCGGAATCATCACTACACCAGGGTAGATATCAACCCATTTCGCCTTCTGAATCGAGGACAGCAGCTACGGACACCAACTGCGTCGAAGGCAATTCATCGCCAGTCGAGCATGTGAGGCAAACAGAACCTGCCACGCTCGGGAGAGAGTCACACGCCCGTATGCTGCTAAATTTGAGAGGAGAACGAGGTATGGACATTCCAGCAATTGCAAAGCTCAAGTATAAACTGACATGTCCTCAGTGTATATTGGAGAAGCTGCGCCGATATCTTTTCTTCAATTCGTTCGTGACACCGTCGCCGCTCAAATCGGACCATCTCAGTTTTCTCATAACGATCAGAGAGAGACTATGCTGGAAAACGAGCCTACAAATAGCAACTCTAATGCTCCAACACCTGCATTAATAGAGCTAGACGAAGAGCGACGAAAACTTCTCGTACAAAATTACCACGTGGCAGTAAGTGAGATGACTATCCATCTCCAGTGGATTGCATGAGTATCGTGCTGATGACATTAGACTGGTGGCTTCTTGGATTTGTTTTCTACCGAGGAACTTGGTCAATTATCTTCAATTGCAGGACCAGCTAGATCTGGACATGGCAGCCGCCATATCGAAGCCGTCATCTCTGCCGTAATTGCTATTGGAGCGCAATGCAAATCGCCACTGGAGTCTCAGCACGTTAGCCAAGCCTACTTTCGCCACGCGCAGAGAACAGCATTTTCGGGTATGCTGGAGGATCCCAACATTAATATCGTGCGAGTATTTCTTCTCATGGCATACTATATGCTGGGCTCGTGCAGAAGAAACTCTGCGTTCATGTATCTTGGGATCGCGTCCCGCGCAGCTGTCTCGCTAGGTCTCCATAGCAAAGATTCCTATGAAGCCATGACGGACACTCATCGTAATGATCGGTAAGTCGGAGCATATCCATGAAGTTCAAATTTCCGCGTCTGACAGCACGCAGGTTAAAAATCTGGATGAGCCTGTGCATCTTGGATATGACCGTGAGTTCGCTACTAGGACGACCCGCTGCGACATCCGGGCTACGTGCCGAATTGGAAGAATCTCATATTGGCACCCTTTCCAATCACGAAAATCAGGACTTGGCAGCTATCTTTTCTATCTACGGAATTCTTTCTATCACAACGGATGTGGTGGAGAATTTATATAGAAAAAAGCTGCCGTCGGTGACTTTGATCGAGCAATCATTTGCTAGGATCGAAGACTGGAGTCGAGGGATTCCAAAATCCATGCAGGCCAAGCGGAATTCTACTTCAAACGGCGCACCTGAGCGACAAGATGTCTGCAGGTTACACGTATCCTGCCTATACTATTTTGCTGTGACATTGGTGTCTCGACCCATTTTGATATCCCAATTAACCTCACAATCGAATGCGTCTGCCATCACGTTGTCTCCACTGGCATCAGCATGCCTAGACGCGGCAGTCTTTCTAGTACAGACATGCACAGACGCTAAGAAAGCGAACACATTCTTTGGAAGCTTGTGCATTCTTAAGTAAGTGCCCTTAGTACCGCCTCTTTGCACGATCATGTATTAATATTTGTATTACTAGGGCTCTGGTGTTCGCTGCTGGTCTCATTCTCGGCTTCGACATGTTTGCCAAACGTGAGTTGGATTTCGAAATCGAGACTGCCTTTTTGGGCGCCAAGGAAATACTCGACTTCATCTCTGAGCAGAGCTCGCAAGCAGCACATTACGCAGAGATACTCGGGCTGCTTTCCAGTGCGATTTCGGAACAGCGCCGAAAAACAGCATCGCAAGGGAGAAGTAAGCTTATTAACCGTTTATTCTCTTCTGATGGCCGCGATTCAGCAACCCAGATTAATGATGCTCAATTTGGGTCGTCGGAAGATGCTACAATAGCACTTGCCGACCGTGCGATGACGGATGGCCCTGGTCAGTGGCTGTTTGGACAGTCATCTACGTTGTCGGACGAGCTGGATGGCGAATTAATAGGAGGATGGGATGCACTAGACTTATCACAATGGGATAATTTCCCATTTAATAGCCCGAGAAGCTTTGGGAATGAAGGCTAGATACATCAATGGAAAAACGCTTCATCAGTGCTCCAACAGACCTGTCTATTTTTCTGAAAAACACTTCGATTGTGTAATTGACGGTAGTTTGCATATACTAATCTAGACACATACTCTCAGCAATAATTGTCAGTGTCTTCCTCATCACCAAATGCCGATGCTTCAAGCCACCTGCACAGGATGATGCGGGGCACGGCCACAATTGCGTAACAAATAAAGCACTATAAACCAAAATCGAACTAAGTCTTTCATTCGGCTGTATATTTTACCTAACCGTTCGCACAGTGGACGGTAGATAACGAAGCTGTCACACGGCGGTGTCGGGTAGTGCACCACGCAGCACGGGCTACGCTCTACGCCACTATCAGGTGCAACAGCCGACGCGTTTCCAGGCTGTTACGGCGTCCGCCTGTAGCCGTATCAACACTTTATATAGACGAAGTATAATAAACGGTTGCGAAACATGTTCGACTCAAGTATACTGCACTGCTACGATTTAAATACATAGCCGGTGCAAAATTCCAGAGCATAAGCATTCGACCCAACAGCAAATTCTTATCATCGCTTGACAAGTCAAATTCAACCATCAGCCAATATGGGATCTAGTACACCTGCGACCTGGTGCCAGCTTGATGTTGGCGTCGTCGGCGGTGGTATCGGCGGCATGTCTGTCGGTATTGCCCTTCGACGAGCTGGTCACAAAGTTACGATTTACGAAAAGCACGATTTCGCTGGTGAAGTCGGCGCGTCCGTGTCGTGCGCTGCCAACGGAACGAGATGGCTCCATGAATGGGGTGTCGACATTGCAAAAGGTGACCCTGTGGTCCTGAAGAAGCTCATCAACCGAGACTGGGCCACCGGAGAACCTGTCAGCGTTTACGATTTGGACGACTACGAGAAACGATGGGGATACGTCTACAACATGTTCCATCGCCAATACATGCATGCCATGTTGAAAGATTGCGCCATGCAGGAAGAAGGCGACGGAATTCCTGTCAAATTGATTGTCAATCATCAGGTAAATTTTCCTTTCCTTTCCTACTTGGATAAAGTCGCGGTACTAATGTCATATTTGGTAGTGTGAGCGCATAGATATCGAGAGCGGAATGATTCATTTTAAAAATGGTACTTCCGTGCAACATGATCTTGTCATCGGCGCCGATGGCATCGGTTCCGTCGTGCGCGGCCAGCTAGGAATCCATCCCGAGAAGCGACCCTCGGAATCCAGCTGCTTGCACGCGAATGTCCGCACAGAGGACGCTGTGCGTCTCGGCCTCGTCGACTACTCGCAGCACAGTGCTCTGGAGTACTGGGGTGGCCAAGAGGGCAAATGGGACAAGATTGTGCTGTCGCCTTGCAATGGCGGCAAGCTTCTCTCGTACTATTGCTTCTTCCCTCGCGAGCTGGGCGATTACTCCACGCAGCAATGGGGCACGGAAAGCCGACCAGTAGAAGAGCTCCTGGCGCCATATCCCAAACTCGATGCGCAGGTCAGAGCTCACTTGGCTATTGGCGAAGAAATTCAGCCATGGCGTCTTTGGGTCCAGTAAGATCTTCCATGCAATTTGACTGATCAACAAAGGATTTATGAGCTAACATGCGACAGCGATCCTTACCCGCACATTCAAAAAGGCAGAGTTTGCCTCCTCGGCGATGCTGGTCACCCAGTAAGTGCTCGATTCGATTTATAGTGTTGTATTATTTCTAACTAGCCCGCAGATGATGCCTCATCAGAGCCAAGGAGCGTGCATGGCGATTGAAGACGCCGCAGCACTGGGCATCATCTTCAACAAGCAGCATTTCGCTGGTGACGTCGGTGAAGCTCTTGCCGTATATCAAGAAGTTCGACTGCCACGCGCCACCAGAGTCCAAGCCGCAGCCGCCAAGGCAGCTTATAACATCAACGAGAGAATAGGTACAGTCCTGCGCCCATCTCGGAACTCTTGACGGTTCGTGCTAACATTATGCAGGATTCTCGGACAACAAAAACTGCAGCACGTACAAGGTTGAGGACGAGAGGAAAAAGTTGACAATTGAGGAAATGAACGCTTATGACATGTACAAGGACGTTGATGAGATGCTGGCGAAGAGACGTGGAACGCTATTTGGTGAGAAATTTAGCCGTGGCTTGCCACTTGGGCTGAAGCTACCGAATGGCGTGGTTGTAGGCGAGGATGTTTGAGCGAGGTCTAGCACTCCAGATGTTACCCAGCTTTTGTCATTACTTCGTTATCAATCATTCATCTATCAATTTTTTTTTTCAATTTCTATTTAATCTATCTCTTATTTCATGTTCGCTGTCCTTGTTGAGTAGCTTCGCCACGGCTGTTGTAGTTCGTCCTCGCTACGAGGTTGCACACTTAGACACCGCATTTCCCAGTCCAGTTACGCATCCATGGAGCACGCAAATATGCTTTTTGTTCGGATACAATATTAAATACAAGAGCAAAAAGGATTCATTCAAATATCCGAAAAAATACAAGATTTAATTTATGCAGCTGATAGCTTGACATTATACTCGAGATCCCACTCGGCTTTCGCGTCGTCCTTGCGCGGCTGAAAATCCACAGTCAGTCCATCTTTGACCGCGAAGACGCTATCATCTGTCAGATAGTCGGACTTGCTGTCGAAAATTTGCGTCGTCAGAGGTTTAAAGCCCTCTGCAGTGACCTAATACTTAAGTCAGCATGAAAACAACAATTATTTGGGCGCTGACCATAAAGACTTACAATAAGATGAATGTGCGCAGGTCTGAATTCGTGTCTGTCTAGAAGCTGCAGGAGCTTGCCAGCCGGGCCATCCATGGGAATTGGGTAAGGCGTGGGACGCAAGCAGTAGAATGAGTATCTTCCCTCTGCATCCGTCACGAAGACGCCTCGAAGGTTGTGGTCGACTTGCTTCTCATCTTGTTGTTCGTACAGGCCTGTTTTTATGCGTCAGTACCGCATCAATGGAGTGACTGCCTGCTAGAACATACCGTTAGTGGAGGCTTGCCAGACATCCACCTTTGCGTTGGCGAGAGGCTTGCCAGTGTCGGCGCACGTAATCTGGCCGTGCATGAATGCGACCTGGCCGTCGTTGGGGGTATCAAATGTAATTGTAGTGCCATTCTCGCGAATGGGGGCGTCGGCTCGCCAGAAGGGTCCAAGAATGGCGGTTGAGGTAGATGGCTTTCCAGCCTTTGTCGCCGCGCGGACCGTGATATCGTCGACAAGTCTGGCGGTCGCAAAGCGTTAGATGACCTTTGTTTTTTGTAATATCTGGCGAGTGTGTACTTACGATTCAAGCCCGATAACGTCGCACATCAGCTGCCCCTCGTTGCGTCGGTCGTTGCTCATTTGGCCCGCCCAGTTGATCATATTCACACCAGCCATCCACTCATCCATGGTGAGGTCAACTTCGCGCGCGAAATCATGAATGTGCTGAATAAACGACGCCATGACGGTGCGCATTCGAGGGCTTGTGTTGGGGCCTGCGGCGTCAATCACCGACTTGGTGAAGTCTTGGCCGAGCGCCGTATCTTCTTGTTTGGAACCCATGATGCAAGTAGTAAAAGGAATGCTGCGTTCCAAGGATTCAGTCAAAAAAATAATAATGCGATCGCTTCAAAAACGAAATTGGTTACAAGTAGGAAGCCGACAATATGTCGAGTATGCAGTGTAAGGGTGAGGCCTGCGATCGCATATAAGTGCGGCCCCTCTCGTGCATCCCGTGTCGGAGCTGGCCTGCCAAGCTGCGTCACTCACAAAGCCCCTCCAATCAGTTCATTTTCATTACGCTTGATCCAATGTCCTTCCACTGCTACGGCGACGGATCCGTGCTGGTGGGGCATCACTGTCGGGAAGTGCACCTACGGCCCAGCGGATCGCGAGCTTCCCCCGCATTTTAGCTGCAGATTGACAGCAGAGGTGCGGGCACCACGCGGTCCGCCCGGTCATTGTCACCGCGGATTTGTTGCTCAAGCCGCGGGTAGCCAGCAAATGGCGCCTTCTCCAAATTTTGAAAAGTTTCCGGGAATGAATTTGGGGCTTGAAGGATTTACTGTCTATTTTCTATGGTCTCCGTCTACTCCAAATTCCCACGTTGGTGCGTCTGAGCCATTCGGCCGACTTGCCCTCTGGAAGCTGATATCCAGGCCGTCAATCTCGACCACGGGCTTCACAGCAGACACATCATTCTTATACGCAGACGAGTACCAATGATCCAGATATTTGGGGTTGTCCACAAAATCCGGGAAAATCTTGCGCATCTGTCGCAGCGTCGTACCCGAAATTTGGTCGACGCTATTGGCGTGGCGCAGAGCAAGGACCTCAGGCCCCATGGCCTCGCGCAGCTGCTTTTGCACGTCCGACGGCAGCTTGCCAACCTTGAATAAGAGTAAATCGTAGTGAAGAAGAGAAGCCTTGCCATGCCAGGAGCCTCCACGAGTCGTGCGGTGGTATAGGCCGACAAGAGCAGCCACTGCGCCCATGCAGCCGGTGCCGTAGTCGGAAATGGGAAATGGTGGCACGACAGGCTCATCCAGCCCCATGAATCTGCCCTGCTCCCAGGCGATACCGGTTACCTAGTAGATGTTAGCACGGTAGCAGCTACAGAGTCTCTGTAGGAGAGGCTTACACAGTCGGCAATCTGCTGCCACCCAGCTCTGTTGGCCCACTCTCCTTCATACCCGAAGCAGTTCTCGTTGACATAGACAATTCCTTTGCCTCGCTTTTCAGCCATTTCGGCAAGTTTTTTGGGTCCGTAGCCAAGCTTTTCAAAGGCGCCTGGGCGATAGCCATCCACTACAACATCCACGTCTTCCAGCAGCTTCTCAAAAGTTGCTCTCCCCTCTGGCGTCTTCAAATCGATGTCTGTAGCATGCTTTCCCATGTTGCCGTCCACTTGGAAAAATGGTACGTCGCTCAGGTTCGGACTTGTCACTTTCAGAACATCCGCTCCGTACTCGCCCAAAATTCGTGTAATCACGGGTCCGGCAATGATTCGGCAGAGCTCGAGGACCTTGATGCCAGAGAGGACCCGATCGTTCTGCGTTCGCGGGAGAGGCACCTTGGACGTCGTCGACTCGAGGCTTTCTACCGACCATGGGGGCAGAGCAAGATTTGTTTTTCCCTTAGCTTTATTAGTACAAATGCCAAATCCTCATTTTCTCTGCGTATGCGCAGACTTACATGTGGGGTGTTGACAAAATCGGTGTGCTTGAATGCCTTTACACCGGCTTGACGATTTTCCTTGTTCATGGCCTCTAGCTCATCGACAGTAAACCTTTCGACAGCACCCTCAATTACATCGACAATTTTCTCATGAGTGTCAAGGTCTGGGCGATGCGACTCCAGGCCAATCATTTTCAGCGTGGTGGAAGCTTCCAGTGAACCATGGATGTGGTAGTATTCGCCTGGCACCTTGGTCTTGTACAGGTTTGCCGACATGCGCCGATATGAATTCGACTGCGCTTGAAGTAAATCGGTATCTGAGCTTTTTACCTCAGCATGTATATCATCTGTACGATGGAATTTTCGGACTACTCACCCTTGAGCAGCTCTCTGACTTGCTTGTCCAATTTACCCAGGCCGCTCACACGCGCCAAGTAGGCCTGGAAGAGGAACGCGGTGGTTTTCTCCAGGTTTACATGCACTTGGGCGTCTTTTGAGCTTCCATCATCACTCGTTTCTGCCAGAAGAGCCGCAACGGTACCCTCGATCGCCTTGAGCGCTGCGGTTGTCTCTGTCTCCTTGAACGGAATCGGGAAATACGGCAGGTCGCGGTCGGCTGTGAAAGCAATCTTGCGTTGTCGATTGGCTACTTCTGTTGGCAGCGAGATTGGATCAAAAACTCCTAATAAATATTGAAAAATGCGCACTGCTTCTTCTTTGGAAGAATATCGCTCTGATTGAGTAGCCATGTCTGCCTGGGTGTCGTGTACGAGGCCCAATTTGCTGTTGACAATGAGTCGTTGTTACTCTTCCGAGTTGTAGATAGCATCCATTCGGCGTGATGCGACGCAGCCAATATTGCGCACTGATTCCGCGCATACACCAAGCTCCATCAGCAATAATTGCCGATTGTGGTTTCCTCCACACTGTGTTGTGGCGTCTTGGTGGGGCTCCCCAACAGTGCACTACCCGACGGTGTCGCTTCCGACCCATTAACGTTCACGAAGAGCCAGAGAACCGTAGTTACCCGTTGTATTGCATGCTGCAGGCGCCATGCTGCAGGTTACTGATCTGCGACAAATATTACGCATTTTTGATACGTCATTTCATAAATCTGCTGCTATGTGGCTAATATTGCCTTTGATAACGGTCCATGGGTCTGTTCCCCGCCTGCGAAATCGGATCCGTCTAGAGCTTGGACACCCGCGTCTCCAATTCGCGAAGCTGCTTTCGCAAGATCTTGCCTGTCGGGCTTCTAGGCACGACGTCTACAAACACAAGTCCGCCGCGCAGCTTCTTGTAGTCGGCAACTTTGCTGTGGACATAGTCTGCGAGCTCCTGCTCCGAGATTTTACCCTTGCTCGCTGGCGTCAAAACGACAAATGCCTTAGGAGCCTCCGTGTTGTCGAACGACACGCCAATTACACCAGCATCACCAACCGCAGGATGAGATTCTAGAAGACCTTCGAGCTCAGCGGGGGCAACTTGTAGACCTTTGTACTTGATCATTTCCTGGGCCATGTTAGCGCTTATACAAGGCACCATAAATTGCTGTCGGACGATCTCACCTTTTTGCGGTCGACAATGTGATACAGATTATTTGAATCAATGTGCACGACGTCTCCAGTACGCAGCCAACCATCTTTGGTAAAGGTCTTTTGGTTGGCTTCTGGGTTGTTATGGTAGCCCTTGGTGACAATCGGTCCCTTAATGAGGGCCTCGCCGGGCTGTCCCGCTGGCACGTCATTGCCCTCGTCATCAACAAGGCTGCAAAGTGTCAGTGGTCATATTACACAATCTTTCAAGACGTGCATATTCACTTACCGGACAGAAACATTCGGCAGCAGTACTCCAAGGCTGCCAGCTTGTTCTTGAGAATTGACCATCGTGAAAGTTGCAGCTCCAGTCGTCTCACTCAGCCCCCAAACTTGTCCGATAACAAGATTGGGCATCTTTTTATTTGCTTCGGTCTGGAGCGATGCACTGAGTGGCGCAGCACCGACAGTGGCTTGCTTGACTTTGGAAAACTGCTCCTTGACGGATGGGTGCTTGGCAATTGCCAGCAAGATGGGCGGTACAGTAAAGAATGTGTTGATGTCGAGCTCATGGATATACTTGACAAAGTCTGCAAAATCGAATTTCGGCATCCAGTAAGTCGTGGCATTGTTCAAAAACTGGATGCCAAAATAGTTGACGACGCCTGCGATGTGGGCGGCAGGCAAGTGCGCCAAGCTACGCTTTCCCCAGGGAGTCTTATTGCCCCAATACTGTCTCTCTCGATATAACATGAGGAAATTCTCAGCTACCATGTTTTGATGTGACACGAGCATGCCTATCAAACTGTTTGTCAACGCGTGTCACAAACGAACGACTGCTTAGTAGTACAGAAGACATTTCTTACCCTTCGGTAGACCAGTAGTGCCGGACGAGTATAGAATGCATATTTTGCTATTCGCAAGCTCATCGGCGTTTGTAATGACTCTCCAATCGAGCTTGTGCGTAAAATCGCAGGCGATGGCCCCGTCTGCGCTGTAGAGCTTGACATCTGGCGATGATTCCAGGACCAGCACCTGGCGCTTGGCCAGACCAACTTCCGCGGCCGCTTTCAGAGTCGTCCCCAGAACATCCTTGCTGCACACAACAACCTTGCCTGGCCCGTCTCTCAGCTGCCTCGCTAGGTCCGATGCGGTATTCATGGGCGACGCGGCGGAGTAAATGCCCTCGGCCGCAATGACTCCGTAAAAGAGGCAGGGCAGGGCAGACTGCCCCGACGACACGACCGTAACAATGTCGCTCCCTGGGCCATTCTTGCCGATACCGTACTCGTGGCGGAGGAGGTACGCAAATTGCTTCGTGAGGTCGCGGACGCCTGCTTTCGTGATGCCCTGGGAGGGATCACGCGCTTCAGCATGCAGAATCGAATTCTCTTGGGCGCGCGAATAGCTGTGATCTTTGGACGAGCTCCAAAGTTAGCCGTTGAAACATAAAATGTTTGCAAAAGTCATGATTGCGGCTCACCAAACAAAAACGTCAAGAAGTCGACATTGGGTATGTCGACCGTCTCGCCACTGGTATAAATCATGATGCCGGTCGCAGTGGCTCGTGATATGTAAGGAAGAAGAAAAATCGAGCAAAAGCCATGGTCCCGACGCCGGCTTTCTAGCTCGGCAGAATTATGCAGGGCCTTGGAGAAGGAAGTCCGGAATGCCGGACGACTTGTGTCTGCGCTGGCGAACTAGCGGTCCCTTTTGCGCCGTGACACTAACACCACCCCGGACTCTTGTTGCGGCAAGTGGGCTGAACAGATGATCCCCAGAGCGCCAGCCAAAAAGGTGCCCACTTTGCCAACCCCTCCTCTTACAAGTACTGTGTATTGCTCCGCCTCCGTCTCGGCGAGATTAATAATAACAAGACCTTGCTTTCAAAGATCGAGAAACCACGTACGTTGTCGAACCATGCGCGGCGGGAAGGCAATGGACCAGGCTATAGACAAGGCTCCCCTGCCTTACGACCTCGTTCAACTATATGAAGCCAGCCTGTCTCTGCATCAATAATACGCACGTTCAAGGACAAGGGTCCGAGAATATTGTACGCAAAATACGGAGTAGATTGCCCCAAACCTCTGCCGAGGCCGATTACGCTATCGGTGTCCGGTGCAACTGCAACGTCAAAGAGCCTTCTTAAGAAAATTTAGCGCCACCGTTTCCACAATCCACACTACGACAGTTGCTTACAACTGTTCAATCTTCCGTAGTATAGTGGTCAGTATGCAAGCTTGTCACGCTTGAGACCCGGGTTCAATTCCCGGCGGGAGAGATCCGCCAGCATCCTCAGGATGTTCGTTTTTTTGTCTTTTTATTATTTTTTGAGGGCACGAGACGTATTCCTCTCCACTAAATGATGTATAACAATTTATTTTGGTGATTTTGAGAATCTGCGGCTATCTGTGGCCATGTTTCACCTATTTTCTGGTGCAGCTATTGGTACGACGCTTGGTGTGTGAAAACGCGAGTGAAGTAATCCACGTAAATGTCTATTTATTTATATATCAATTAATGCAAATAATCAGACCCATCAACTCCCTTTGGCTAACCACTCTTTTCGTAGCTCTTCTTCCCAATCGCCGAAGAACTTAATGTCTGCAACTTCCAAAATCTCACCCGTATGCAGAGTACGATTCAGCGGTGGTACCACGAACCAGTCATGATCGCTCCGGCAGATCACATTGCTGCGATTATCTTTCGTCGCATTGCCAGGAACTTTGATCACGGTATTCATGCAGCGCATGCAGAAGCATTCCATGCAATGTAGACAAATAGAAAAGTCATCGCTGCAGGGAATGTTCCGCAAGCATTGAGCACAATTGCGGTCTGACAACTGAATGTCTGGTAGCTTAGGCTCGAGTCTCTGCAGGATCGGAGATTCGCTTTGCGTAGTGACCATGGACGCATTAGGGTTGACGCGGCGCATGGATTGGCCCAAAGCCTTGGCCCGGCGGACATCTCCTGCTGCCGTCATCAGCCAGAGCAGATTGTCCAACGCGTAGACGTCGTTCTCGGGCTCGGTATCGGCAAGTAGATCCAAACTATCGAGAATCAAAGGCTTCAATATCGTATTGGCTGCTTTTGTATTGCCCAAGAGTCGTTGATGAAGACCGAGATATATGGCCGCCATGTTGATATCGGAACCGCGAACATTCATCGGGGTGTCTGTGCTTTGGTGCAAATCCTGCTGGCGTCTCACTTCTTCTAATTTCTGTACCCAGTCTGCAGCATCATCGGACTGTATTCCGTCATGCAATAGACGGCGTTTGTACATGGCCGCCAGCCGCTGAAAAGATATTGCATGCGCCTGGCGAATGATGATTGTGCCTCTTGGTCGGTATTCGACGATGGAAATCCGTTCAAACAGTTGCATGGCGTCGTCCACCAAGTGACTGTAGGCACAAAGAGCGCCGTAAGCAAGACGCAGATATAAAACGACGACTTGATCTCGCAGGTCATGTGCTGTGGCGATAGACATTTCCAGCAGTTCCAGAACAGACTCCGTCCTGCCGGTCGTGGCGGCAGCTTTCGGGATCCAGTCGAGAACAAGACGTTTGTTCGCATGCCCGAGGAGCATCTCCACCAAGCGACTCTCCCCCTTAGTTTTCTTCGCAATTTGTAAAGACATTTGTTCCACAAGCTGCATCATTTCTGAATGCATGTTCTCGTTGTACAGAGTCTCGAGATATCCGGTTTCCGATTGAAACTGTTCAGAAGGGTTGAGCTTAACAGCCGTGGCAGCTTCAATCGCTTTGCGATAGTAGTCGAGAGATTCGTCGACTTGGGAAGTATGGTAGTAGCACTTGGCGATGAGGTAGTAGTCCTTATATAACCTCCATTTGCTGCGTTGAAGTGCGTCCGTAGTAAACTTTCCACCAGCAGCAGCCTGTTCCTCGAGGACCACACATTCAAGTGCCAAGTCGAGGGCCTCTCCGTAGCGTCCATCTTTGGAAAGGCAGTATGCGATTCTTCCATAAGTCAAAACTTTGTTTTGATCCATTTCTAAAGCTTTGTTGTAATGTTCCAGAGCATCATCGTGTCTACCCAAAGTCAGGTAGGTACTTCCGATCCGGCGATGCCATACCCCTGACTCAGGATAGCCCGCCCACTCAGAGGCTTTGCTTATCCTTTCGTCGAGAGGGGTCTCTAACCAGTGATGGTCTGCTCCGGCGCTTTTGTAGTCAGAAGCCATCAGAGTGGCACTTTGTACAATGTCGAAGCAGAAAACAGTGGGAATGTATCCCTCGAAGTCGGCACAAAGCCAAGCTTTCGCGTACTGACGGCCAATAGGCTCGGATATCTTCGATGGATTCGCCTTCAAAGACAGCGCAAATTCTTTCGCGGAGCCAGACAAACAGTTGATCACATCTGTGTCGGAAAACCAGCGCATGATCCCAGTCAGATTAGTATCATTTAACACCTCGAGACCTTCGTTATTTTTCAGGTACAGAAATGTCCAGGAGTTGATTGTGGTCTCATCTGTCAGCATTGCGATAATTTGTGGTGCAAGTTCCGTCTTGTCCTTGATCCCGACCGCAGCCGGATCTAGCGCGGCAAGATGTTCTTGCCAGTACCAGGCTGCATACTGTTTTATGGCTGACTTTCCTGGTCCGAGATTGAACTTTTCAAACCATTGCTTGTCAAAGAAAATTCTCAAACAAGTTTTGACAATGTGTAGTCGCGCTTCAACGTTGTCAAAGGTGATGCTTGGTTTGAACGAAGCACTGGCGGTATTTGTTGAAAAGCTCCTGAAAAATTCGCGAACCGTGCTATGGAAGAAAGTCACAGAAGTGGTGGATTTCTTCGATCGGTACTCCATCTCGTTGGAAGTCACAGCCAAATCAATGCTCCTCGTGGGGCTGTGCGGAGAACTGTTGCCTGATGACATGCTCAATCGCCGTATTGCCTCTTGATGACCTCTCGGCTTCAAAGCATGTCCACTTTCGAGTGCTTCACTCAAGCCGATGCGTCTATCGGGGCTAGACCTTGATGCTGGGCTGGTATCTCGCCTGATAATTCGTTGTTTTCGCTCAAAGTCTTTAATAAGATCATCTGTAGTCAGACCATCCTCTCGCTCAAGTTCAAAGAAGCATCCATATTGGCCACGCAGAGTCTCTTCCAAGCGAAATGGTGGATCTCCAAATTGCAAAATGAGAACGGCTTCGAGTTGTTCCAGAGACAGAGCCTCCTCTGCACAAACGATCCATCGCAGCATTTCGTTGAGGTCTTCTGCTTCTTCCTCAGATATGGTGTCAGAGAGACTCTCAAGCGTCCGCAATAGCATCCCGTCGATTTCTTTTGGAAATGTCTCCAGACTTTTTTGGATTGACCGCGGGTGTCGTTTGCGATTGACTTCGGCCAGCATAAACTTGGCGAGAATAAACAACCCGTCGACTTGTTTTTCCATTGTTGCAATGATCTCTTCTTTGAATGATGGTGTAGTGCGGGCCATGATTCGAGACTGCGAAACTCCGTTCACGATGTAGGCAGCAACGTCGCTGGCGCTCCTGTCTGTGGTAATTTGGATGGTGCTAAAGGTATTGCCGGTTCCTTGAGGATCCAATGCATTTGCCACAGTTTCCGTCATGTATGATCTTCCGACGAGAGCAACATACAAGTTTGAAGATGAGTCGACGTCAATGTTGTCTCCGGGGGCAAGTTCAAACAAAAGCTGTTCGATTTCTTCGTGATAGGCTTCGTCGATTCCGTCCAGGAATAGATACGTTGGCGCCGTTCGCTCGGGGCTCTGGAGTGGCTCGATTAGCAAGCGTCTGAATGCACTTGCCACCGTTTTGATTTCTTCTGTGCTTTGAAGACTGTTCATGAGAGCTTTGGCGTACGATGCATCGCTTTCGCTCATTTGGTAGGCAAGGTCCCGGATGGCTTGGATGACTGATTTGGTTTCGGGGTTGTTTTCGCGGAAGAAAAAGTAGGCCATGTTTCCGAGATTCTCCGCTCCCCATGAGATTAATCGTGCTGTGAGAAAGGACTTTCCGGTTCCTGGACTTCCACAGACCCAAAGGTACTGTTTTTCGCCTTTGATCCACGACTGTAGAGTCTCGTCCTGTATTATCCAGTCACCTGTACCTGCGATTCGTGACTTGGTGAACGCCGAGAAGAAATCTTCGGCGAATGGCGACGGTTCAAGGATAGCTTTGAGTTTATCCCTTTGGAACAAGTCTATTTGACCGAGATGGTCGAGGCGAAGGTTTCTGACGTTTTCGTTGACGAGAGTCACAAGATTCTCGACTCTCTCGGTGGTATCGTGGAGCATTGACACGCTTCCATATGTTTCAGCGATGACCAGCTTTTCCTCTCCAGTCGTGAGAGTCTGCAATTTCTCCAGAGCTTCTCTAACAGGACTTCCCATTCCGAAAAGTCGCTTGAAGTAAGCTTTGAACCTGCCACGACGGACTTCTTGTGTTGAGATGACGAGGACTTGGAATAAAGTGGCCAATATAACGGTCAGCTTCTCCTTAAGTGGTGGAGATAGCTTGTGTTGAACGTAAATATTTAAGCGAGCCGTGAAATCCTTTAGTTGCTCAAACAGTTCGATGATGCCATCATACATCGCGCTGGTATCTTTGGCGGCTTTGATGAGATACACAACCGCGGAGAACACGTTTTGAGCCGGAGGAAAGCCTTCCTCGGCAGCACCAGCGACAATCTCTCCAATGACTTCCACCGGCTTCATGGCTGCGGCGACAGCACTGAAGATGGCCTGGCGCTTCGCCCGGAATTCTGAGAACTGGTCATTGTGTAGGTCGACTTGCTTGATGAGTTCGTCAACCGTCTGTATTTTAGGATGCAAAAAGTCGTCTAATTTCACTTTTGAAGATTCTGGATACTGGCTCGCGGCGTCGGCGGCAATGGCCGCAAATTGAGCATCCATGATCGGCGGCAACAAAACGTGACGTCGAGTTCGGGAGTGGCGCGACGCTACGGTCGGGAGACCTGGCCCTACTTATGAGTCTCTCAGGTACTAAACGAACTTTTTTGACAAATACATGAAAACGCCTTTTTCAGTGTGGCGGAGACCTGTCAGGCGGCGAGATTGCGTCGTCTTGGTGAAGTGGTCGATTGTTACCTTGTCAGGTGCGGAGTTGCAATGGCAGGTCATCTGGGGCGCAGCCCTGCCTAGTGATGCTGACAGGGGCAAGGCACTTGCCAGCACGCCCGAGATGATGGGGAAGTTTATTTCTGTGTTCTTGCTCTTCTTTCCCGTTAATCCATTTCTTGACTTCTTTTTGCTTTAATCTATTTTTAGTGACCTGAGAGAAGATGGTGGAAGAAAGACGTTATTCCATTGCAGCAGGGATATGAGAAGTACTTGGGCGCACTGCAGAGACACCTCCTCGTAAACCAGAGCCGGAACACGGCTGACACCATTTTCTTATTCCAGTTCCAAGAATCAATACGGGAAAGGCAGCCCTGCCAAGGTCGAGGATCGTGTCTGCCTGTCTGTCCTTATGAGCCACACAGCCCCCGGTACGCCCCCATCTTCAACGGAAGCCATCCCCGCCCAAAACTTACAAGCTAACGGGCATTACCCTCGTAGCATCGCCACGGGCCGTGCCAGCGGTTAGTGCTCAACTGACTACACCCGGTGTACGAGTTGGGCAGCCGTTTGATCCGGGCGAATTGTAATGGTCGGGTATTTCCCAGGTGGTGAGTCATTTTGGTACTCACACGTCTACTGGGACTGCACCTCGCGTGAGCTTCTGTATATTATTAGTTGTACCTTCACAGGCCGATTTTAGCCCTTCGGGCGAGCGAGATACCTCCACATGCATGATCAGCCTCACTCCAGGCGTAATATCCAGGCGGCACATTTGTGCCTTTTGCTCCAGCACATTGACTGCAGGGATGAAATGCACTGGCTTGCCACTTTTTCTTTTCTACTTTCTTTTCTTATGGCGCAGCTTGTTCGCCCATGCAAGTAGGATAAGTCGCCGGAATAATGAGATAGTTCATGATGCGCTGGTTCACCAGGTGCAAAGCATGATCTGCCAGTCATCACTGAAACGGCGCAGGAAAAGGGTTTCCGACTCTTCTACATATTAGTATATCAATAATATTTCGTTGAATTTTGAAACCTAAACAGGTCGGGAAGAGACCTCGGGCATTTCCCCTCCTAGGTATGCGTAATTCCCCAGCTGTTGCCTGCGCCGCCAGTGGTAAGGCTCGAGGGTGTGCGGGGCGTGATGCAGCCACCAGCGAGTTTGTCCATCCGCAGAAACATGCCAATTACATGCTACCAGTAGTATTACAGAGAACGGCCTCTCATTTCCCCTGTCATGGCATCTGCATCCTCACCCCAAGGGCCACCCGTCAAGTACGCCGTGGCCCTGTTCAACGGTTTCCAGCTCCTGGACGTCGCCGGGCCGCTCGACATTCTCGCCGTGCTAGCACAGCAGGTGCCCGTCGAAGTGTGCGTGTTAGCAGCGACGCTGGATCCGGTGACGTCGCGCACGACCCGGGCAGGCTCCGTCGGGCAGGAGATTGTGCCCACGCACACGTTTGACAACGCGCCCGCGGACATTGAGGTGCTACTGATCCCCGGCGGCGGCGGCACGCGCGACGCGGCCGGCACGCAGCCGCTGGTCGACTATGCGGCGAGGGTATATCCGAAGCTCCGATACTTTCTGACGGTCTGCACTGGCACTGCGCTGGCAGCCCGCGCGGGCATTCTTGATGGCAAGAACGTGACGACGAACAAGCTGGCTTTTGACTGGGTATGAGATTTGCCAATGGGAGAATGAAGCGATTGAGAACTGACCGTGAATTGCAGGTGATGACACTCGGCCCAAAGGTAAACTGGATCCGACGCGCGCGTTGGGTGACAGACGGCAATATCTGGACTTCGTCTGGTATCTCTGCGGGCATTGACATGACTTATGCCTTCGTGGCGGCCCAATACGGCGAAGAAGCTGCCACCACAGCTGCGAACAGGCAAGAGTACATTCGCAACAGAGATCCAAACAATGATCCATTTGCACCTGAATCAGCATAAAGATAACATATACAGTAAATAGCTAGAGCAAGTATACATAGAATACAATCAGCACATTTTAACAAGGCCAGGACCACGGCTTTACGCCTCTAACCGAAAAGGATAGGCCCGACTGGCTTCCCGATCAAGTCGAGCAGAGCGTCCAGGATGAACTTGGGCACGACTTCCAGCGTGGACTTGTCCAGCAGCGACGAAATGACCGTCGTCTTCGAGCAGCCCGGCTTCGGCTGCCCACCATCCAAAACATGCTTCAGCCACGCCAGCGCGCGCGGCGCCCCCGTCGCGGCCGCGCTCCCATGCTCCGACGCTCTGTCCCGGATGTACTCGACCGTCGCGCCGCTACCGTCCGCGCAGTACCGGTCAAACATGGCATCCGAGTCCTCGACGGGGCTCACCTCGTCGTGCACCGACTTGTACCAGAACAGCGGCATCTGCGGTACCGCCTGCCCGAGCGCCGCCTCGTTGAGGATGCGCACCGCGAGCGGGTTGGCAAAGATGAACTGCGGGTCGGAGAACATGTCGACGACGTCGTGGAAGAGAAAGGCGGCCGCGTCGGCGAGCAAGCACTGGCGCAGCGTCTGGTCAAATGCCGCGCGGTACTCGGGCTTTAGCAGGCGGTCGACTTCCGTCTTGAGCGCCGGGTACTGCGTGCACAGGCCCTGAATGCCGGCGGGAATCAGCCCGGCAAAGGGACCCTTGTTGATGGACGTCACGACGTTGGTGATGTTGGGCGTCGTGCCGCCAATCGCGGCGCCCGCGATCGTGAGCTCCGGCGCGTACGTCGGCTGGATTTCGGCGGCCCAGGCCGTCGCCGTGCTGCCGCCCGAGTACCCCCACATGGCGACGGCGGCGTCGCTGTCGATGCCGGTGACGGCGCCGGAGCGGAGCGCCGCGCGGATGCCGTCAAGCGTAGCCTGGCCCGCCAGCCTGTGCGCGAGATAAGACGCTTTCGGCCCTTCATAATCAGGTAGGATGACGACCCAGCCCTGCTCGAGCGTGGCTTCGATGAGGAGCATCTCAGCCTGCGTGAGGAGCGTGCCGAGCAGAGGCCCCGTCGCGGACGCGAGCTGCAGGCCGTACGAGGGCGCGCAGTCAATCGACGCCGCGTCCTCGGCGACCTGGTACGAGAGCACCTTGCCCATGTCGGCGTTGCGCGGCACCAGCACGGTGAGCACCGTCGCCGTGGCGTTGCCGACGCTGTCCGTCGTGCGGTAGAGCAGCTGGTGCGTGGCGGCGAGGCGCACGGGCGCGAGGCCAAAGGCGGCCATGGGCGCGGGCGGCGCGCGGTGACGCAGGATATCGCCTGGTTGAGCGCTCAGGAGGTTATCGGGCACAGAGTAGAATGCGTCTTCGCTCGGGACGGTGGGCGCGCCGCGGACGTCGTGCGGCATCGAAGGCGCGGCGGTCGCGACGAGGGCGCCGGCGAGGACCACAACGGCCGAGAGAAGAGATTTGGCCACCATGCTGCAAAAACCGCTGAAGATGAGAAAAATATGTATCTTAAGGAATACAACATCCTCCCGGATGCTTTCCCTATTTATTTCTTTTTGCACACTGAGATAATACTGCAGGACTGTGGAGCAACAGGTGGCTTGTGCCGGTGTAAGTCGAGGCGGCCCTTTCACATGCTGGCGCAGCGTCTGCATGATCGCTCATAATCTCACGCTGCAGCCACAACAGCGCTCCGGCCATGTCGACGGAGATTCCCACTGGTGTTTTTTCTCTGCCTCTCCACGATCTGATACCGATAGCGTGCCCCTTTCGAAATTGCGATGAGCGGTGGGCTTTTGGTGTGCATGTGCGAATGCGGCTATGGCCTGATTGATCTGGCCTCTCGACAGTGTATATCGGTGTCAAATCATATGCCACTGCGACTTGTCCATAGAATTAGTAATGTTTCTTATCCAATCCCTAATCCACTCGTTTCATTGCAACAATTGAGGTCGTTTCCGCATTGTTTTTATGTGTTGCGTCCGATTTCAACGTTTGCTAGTGCAGGGGCTGCGACACACTGCTGGCATGTGCATCGGAGCCGAATGCCAATCCGGTGAAAAGCCCGGACGCCGCGCAGGCTGACATATGATTGTAGCCGGGGTATCTATGCCTTGATATGAAATGTCGTCTTTATTATGCCTCTGGATTTCTTATCTTGTAAAATTGAACTATCGTTGATTTTTTGTTAAAGGTGGCGATGCTCGCATGAATCTGGGATTCTTCTCCTACTTCACTACCCCACCATATAATGTGCTGATTCCGCATCCAGTCTGCGACTAAGGGAGAGCGGTACAGTGATTGCATTGAACTAGACGAAAGTAGGCAAATTAATTGCAGATTTTCACTGGAAAATTACTAATTCTAATATATGGCAATCTATGCATTTTACTGTTACGTCATCAAGCTGTACTGATAGTCGACTTCAAAGCTGAGCAGAACCCTGCAGCACAGAAATAGGCGAATTATTGACCAACCAAATCTAACATATAAATAGCCAGCACTTTCTCGGCAAATGGGGGTTATATATTACGCCGATGAGATGCGGGGTTAATTTATTCACGGTAGCTGATTTGCTTGCAAATGTGGCTGCGACGTTGCATACTAATATCGACTTACACGAGGCTTCTGAAGGATTGCATGTGAAGAGCGAATGATGAACTGAGGGAGCAAAATATATATTTTTTGATACCACGCTGGACTGTAAAATCTCATATAATTCCAATTTACACCTTGGGATCGACGCAATTGTCTACTCGTCTATTCGTCTGTTAATTCATATAGAATAGATTACGGCTTCCTTTGAGATAAAGCAAAGATCTGTCGTCACGACTGAAACGTTTCTTTTGCCATCCCTCTTTACTTGATTCAATATATGTTTGTGGACAAATATGTATAAATAATCATGAATACATCCTTTCTGGTTCAATTCTTCCACACACCACAACCAGACTCTCGCAGCTTTCCAACCCAACCGCCGAAATGCAATTCTTCGTCCTCGCCCTCGTTTTCGCGCCCTTTGCGTCCGCGCTGCTCTTCGACAGCACCGCCGCGCTGCCCGCCGGGCACAAGTTCGACCTCACGTGGACCCAGGACCCCGTCGAGGCCGTCTTCTACTTCACCGAGGACGGCAACCCGCCGCTGTACCCGCTGGCGGTGGCGAGCACCTTTGCCAACCACACAGAGGCCAAAATGCCCAAGACCAAGGCGTGCGTATTACAAGATGAGTGTGACATGGTTGGGGTGTAAAAACTGACATTTGGCAGCACGGCTGGCTATATTGTCGCCTACGGCCTGAAGGGCGAGGGACCTATCGGCCGCAGCAGTCGCATTTCCGTGACGCAGGGTTAAGCTTATGACTACGATTCACTTTTCTAGGAGGCGTATATAGAGAGAATGGCAATCTAATTGTGGTCTATAACAGAAATCCAAATGGTATAATAATGATGCGCCTGCTGTATGCGATGCTCGAATAGAATATGCTAGTAAATGCAATGTGATATGGTTTACTCGTGTCTTTGCACGATAAATCTATGCTTCGTGAGGGTCTCGTACCGCCTCCTCCTGGACCTGCTGGTCGGATAGGCGGGGATTGCGCAGCGCCAGGGCAAATCCAATCATGGGCACGCAGACGACGAGGCCGGCGGTGCACAGGAGCCCCTGGACGTGGCTGTAGCTGCTGATGATGGCGGCTCGGATGTCGGTGCCGACGGGGTAGTCGGCGACGACCCTGAACGGGTTGTTGTACATGGCCTGGGCCAGCGTGCGGTTGGGCTGGAAGGCCAGGTTCGCCTCGAGCGCCGGGTAGAGCGTCTGGGTCCAGATGGCGCCTGACAGACACGTGCCGAGGGCGCTGCCGACGTTGTAAAAGGACAGGTACAGGCCGGTGAGGATGGCAACGTGGTCGCGGCTGGCGGACGCCTGGATCGAGGCCTGCGTGGGGTAGGCAAACAGGCCGCCGGCGAGGCCAAGCAGGATCTGGGCGCCGATGATGCCGGTGCGGGACTGGCGGGTGGCGCCGCCGGGCTGGCTGATGAGGAGCACAAAGGCCATCATGAAGACGAGGGTGCCGCCGACGATGATGTGCTTGAGGCGGCGGACGCGGTAGACGACGAGGCCGACGAGGACGCCGCTGACAACGCCAAAGAAGGAGAAGAAGGACAGGATGCGTGTGGCGGTCTCGACGGAGAAGTCGAACGCGACGACGAGGACCGTGTAGAGGTAGTTGCCCTGGACGTACCAGGCAAAGTTGAGGAGGCTGCGGACGGCGAGTGCGGCCCAGACGCCGCGGTCGCTGAGCAGGTGAAAGGGCACCATGGGCGTCTTGGCGTAGTACCGTTCCCAGAGGATGAAGACGGGCGCGCACACGCAGCCCGCGACGAGCGGGAGGATGATGCGCGGGTTCTGCCAGTGCGAGGCGGTGCCACCGGCGACGGTAAGCGGCGCAAGCACGAGGGCAAAGGCAGCGACGAGCACGACGAGGCCAAACACGTCGAGCTGGGTCGAGACATCGCCGACCCAGCGTCCCGCGCGCTGCAGCTTCGACTCGGTAAACTTACGGGACGAGGCAATGGCGTGTTTCTGTTTCGGGACGCTGCGGTCGACAATGTACAGGGTGACGAGCAGCGGCAGCGAGGCGATGGGGTAAATGATGCACCACATGCCGATGCCCCAGCGCCAGGTAGCCACGCGCAGCACGGCGGACGTGACGGTGCCGCTGAGCCAGGTGTTGACGACAAACGGCAGCGCCGGCACGTAGCTGAAGAATACGCGGGCGCGCATGGACGAGAAGTCGGCGACGAGGACCTCGAGGAGCAGCACGATGCAGGTGTAGCCAATCTGGTAGACGATGCCGCCGGCGCAAAAGACGTAGACGGAGGTGGCGGTGGATTCGATGGCCATGCCGAGAACGTAGAAGATGGTCGAGGCGACGACGACCTCGAAGCGGCCAAAGACGTCGGCGATTTTGGCGGCGGTCGGCTGGGCGGCGACGGCGACGACGCTGCGCAGGACGTTGATGGTGGCCAGGTACGAGTGCAGGTTGAAGCTGGCGGTGGCGTAGGGCGCGTAGGCGGAGCGCACCTGGCTCTCGAGGCCGTAGGCGTAGCCGACGACGAAGATGCCGAAGAAGAGCCAGAAGCGCTGGAGGGAGGTGAGCTGCGCGGTGACGGCGTCCATGCGGGCGACGCCGGCCGCGCGGGCGCGGGCGGCGGTGGTGGTGGTTGATGCTGATGACGATGTGCTGCGATGGCTGCTGCGGGTGGATGCGGGCTGCAGCAGCGGCTGCGTCTCGGAGAGCAGCGCCATGGTGTGTGATTTGCTGCAAGACGCAGACGACCAACACGGGGCTCGTACGTATATATCAAAACGAATATTAAAGATCGGAAATAAAAAAGAATGCAGGAAAAAGGCACCCGTTAAAAATAAAGAGGACAGCCGGGTCTTCCTATATGCAGCTGACAACGGGCGGTGCGGCCCAATGTGCGTCAGCCGCAAGGCCACTAAAACCGGCCGGGGGTGGTGTAGCCGTGTTCCCTAGTCAGTGCCGCTGGCAGCCTAAAGTCGAACAGGTCTCAAACGGGGATATGTCCCGCGACACGTCAGAGGATGAGCGAATTATGTATAAAAAGGAAACGGGGGAGGGAAATAGGCTGAATATTCCCAACTCTTGGCTTGTACGGAGTACATGAACTGTCGGCTGTACCGAGGAGGGACAGAGAAGCAGGGGCCAGAGATTAGATGGCGGCGGATCAGATAAGCAACGTGCAACCCGCGGCGGCGGGAGATGATGGAGAGTTTGACTGCAAGTCTGGCCATGACACGGCACCAGCGAGCGGCACTTTATTTAGCTAGATAGTCCATACCCGTATTAATAAGTCATAGAATAAACACAGTTGTCAACACACTGTCACCGTACAAGTCAGTCAGTCACCTGCTGAAAAGCAAACCCAACTCCCTGTATCCGTACCTCTTGCCTGCTATTCCGCCCGTCAGCCCACTCCCTGCCTCCGGCCCACAGCGGGAAGCCCACCCCCTCCCTCTCCTAACCCCCTGCCAGCACGCAGTTCTCTCCACCTGATCACTAAAAATGGAAAAATAAATGGCCTGTGTACGGAGTAAACAGGTGGTGAGTACAATCAAATAATGTGGCTCCGAGCCCGTAAACCGATGTCCTCCGAGTAAGAGCCTGTCCGAGGCTGGGGGCGCCAGGAAAGGAATGCAGATGCGGGCGCCCTCTCTATTGATTAATGTCTCGGATACTGCTGCAGATTGTGTAGCATTTATTCTATTCTGCCGTGTTTTTACTTTTGGCCATCTCGGACATGCACAACATGACGAGCTAGCGCTCTACCATCGGACGTTTTTCTTCGCAAATCCCATCCCAAGTGCCGGCGCCGGTAGCAGACTATGCCTGCATCGAGCCGGCCGTACCGCTGTAGCAGGCAACAACTCTTGGCATATCAACCCGTCGGCGTGAACTATGACCGTGCATGACAGGTCGCATTCATCGGCTACTTGCGACTTTGCTTTCCAGTCATAATGGGCCGCTTTTGGGTCACGAAATGAATGACCTGCCTGGTCAACTGACATGGGGCTGTTGTGCGGCGCCACACGCAGCGCCATGAATTTCTGCATCCACACCAGCCGCCTACTTTTGCGCCGAGGAGGCCGTTGCCTATATCAACGTTTGTATTTAAATTATTCTTGTATGGAATGATTATATTGCTCTCGTAAGGTTAATAGTGTGATTATTCAGATCAAATGGCATGTAATTCTCCTTTACTCCTTTCGGCGTCTTCTCCTCTCCTTGGCCGTTCTACTTCTTATACTCACCACAGCTCAACCCATGTACACCACATCCGCTTGGCTCTCTGGCACCAACTCCCACCCTGCTTTCGTAGAAACGTTGCCCTTGGGCTTCAAACGTACCTACTTACATCTCCGTATCCATCTCCCTCATGTACCCCAATGCCACAAACGCCCGTTCCAGAATCGCCCGCACCACCTCTTCTTTCCGTTTATTATACCCCGCCGACGTCTCCCCCGCCACGTTCGCCTCCACCACGCTCATCCGCTTCGTCGCCGCGTACAGCGCCCTCTCCTCCTCATTCGCCCGCAGCCAGTCCCGAAAGATGACGTGCCGTGCCGCCTCCGGGCTGCCGGGCCCCCAGACGTGCAGCGTCGCCGCCTGCGGCGGCCCGTACAGGCTCAGCAGCCGGTGCTCGTGCCACCCCGGCTCGCGCGTCAGCAGGTGGAAGCCGGCGGCCTCGAGCGCCGGCACGTAACTGCGCTCGTCGCGCGGGTCGCGTACCGTCACGTCAATGTCGATAAAGTCCTTGGCGGGCAGGCCGGGGACGCTCGTGGAGCCGACGTGCGCGATGCTCAGCAGTGCCGGGCCGAGTGCGGCCTCGATTTGTGCCTTGATCGCGGCGTAGTGCAGAGGCCATTCGGGGTTCGGGCCTACAATCTCGAGAGGGTAGTGCACTTTGCTCGAGGCGATGCGCTCGACCTGGCTGGGGTCGTACTCGTAGTGCTCCAGGACGGCCTGTATAGAGGCTGCGCTCATGGTCTCTGTAGGTTCTACCATGTTGTGCAGTGTAGGCCGGGCATGCTAGAAAACATTGACAACGGAAGCGATCATCAACTTGCTTCGTTTATACGTAGTTGAAACAGCACCTCACTCACTGGCACACCGCATGACTCATCTGCATTGAGCTGTCGCGCATATCGACATCTGTAAGTTTTTATTCTTTATTTCTCCAAAGAAATGAATTTAGCTTCTATCGGTAAAATGCCAATCAAATTCTGCCGGTAGCAGATTGCGGATTCTAGCATTAATTCATGGTCTTGAATCCCCGCCTCGGAGCTGCAACCAGTCTACCCAGACGGAGGATAATTACCATGCGATTCAATTACTCAAACTCCAAAGCAGCCATTGATCGGTTGTGAAAGAGAAGAGCTCTCGTTTATGTTCTCTCCATAAAAAGTCGAGCGCGCCCTTGATGGCATTGCTTAGAAATATATACCCATTTCCGTCGCAGCCTCGTGCACAGCAGCACACCCACCACAAGCGCAATGCCGTGAATCCAATCTGCGATCGGGCTGCGGGAGTGGATGCGCTACCTCGGCGCGCACTAAGACGACCAAAGTCTGTGCAATGAGGTGCTCCAGGTCTCTCCGGAGTCAGGATCGAATTACAAATGCATTTCCTTAGCGACGTCTTCGAAAATTAATAAAAAGAGCCGAATCTGCCAGTCGGTGTCATTGAGCATCAATCCAATTCATAGGCTTCTCATTGACCACCCACACTACGAACAATGGCCGAAATCAAGTCTTACAAGGTCGCCGTGCCGGACAGCGCCCTCGCCCGCGTCAACGCCAAGCTCGACGCCCTCGACCTCCCCCAGCGCGTCGATTTTGAGAATGACTCGAACTATGGCGCGGCCGCCGCCGACATTCAACGACTCGCCGCCTACTGGCGCGACAGCTTCGACTGGCGCGGGCAGGAGAAGCGCATCAACCAGCTGCCGCAGTACACGACCGGCATCGACGTCGATGGCTTCGGCACGCTCAACATTCACTTTGTGCATCAGAAGAGCGCCGTTGCCGGCAGCATCCCGCTTCTCTTCTGCCACGGCTGTAAGTGACAATGGCCACACTGTTGCCCATGCTATTATCCCTAGCAAGACAGTAGCTAACAAGCCAATAGGGCCCGGCAGCTTCTTGGAGGTGGAAAAGATACTACCTCTTCTGACACAAGGAGGCAATGGCGTCTCTTTCCACGTTGTGGCGCCTTCGCTGCCGAATTACGCCTTCTCTGAGGGCGTGTCCAAGAAGGGATTCGGACCCAAGCAGTATGCCGAGACGCTGCACAAGCTGATGCAGAAGCTCGGCTACAGCAAATATGGTGAGTGACTGCTCTCGTAGCAGAAACCGGGAGCGCACAATTCAATGCTAACACATTAACGCAGTCACACAAGGCGGCGATTGGGGCTACGCGATCACGCGCACGATCGGCCTCAACTATCCCGACGCCTGCCTCGCCTCACACCTCAACATGACGTTTCGCGGGCCTCCTACCTTCACCGAGACGCCGCTCCTCTGGCTGCGGCACCTGCTCACGCCGCGATCCGCCGCCGAAAAGGACGGCCTCGCGCGCACCGCCTGGTTCCGCCAGGAGGGCTACGGCTACAACGCGCTGCAGAGCACCAAGCCCGCCACGCTCGGCTTCGCGCTCGCCGACTCGCCACTCGCCGTGCTCGCCTGGATCTACGAGAAGCTGCGCGACTGGACCGACGCCTACCCTTGGACTGACGACGAGGTGCTGACCTGGGTGTCGATGTACGTGTTTTCGACCGCCGGCCCGGAGGCGAGCACGCGGATTTACTACGAGACTATGCACGCAGGCGGCGCAAAGGAGCGGATGGGGTATAATGGGCGCGTGCCGATTGGCGTGTCCCAGTTTCCGAGGGACCTGGGCCTGATTCCGCGGCTGTGGAATCACGCCCTCGGCCCGGTGGTGTTTGAGAAGCGGCATGCGGACGGTGGTCACTTTGCGGCGCATGAGCGGCCGCAGCAGCTCGCCGAGGACTTGATGACCATGTTTGGCCGCAACGGCGGTGCGCGGGCTATCACCAATACTCTTGCCAAGCTGTAGTGAGGCAACCGTTTCTCCATTGTCTATAATTTAAGAATTGAATTTATTCAGTAACTTTTAATGCCATTTATATAACTTCAATGTAGTAATTTATTTTTCGGGCGCAATTACTGTACACATTACGTGACGACGACGCGTGGGGCACAGGCGCTGCCTCAACTCCAACTCGAAGCCTCCACCTAGCCTCGTGAGCGGCGTTCAGTACGCTCACTACTGAGCGCTCTAAGCAGTCTTTCCTATGTCTGGGTTAGGCGGGCTGCAGGCGCTGTCGCGTTGCCTGTCGGGCCGCTTCTCATTTCGTATCACATTTCATCGTTTGTAACACATTAGTTAGTGCACTAGGCTTTCCCAGCTCATGGCTTTTAGGTGCAATAACGTTCTCAATTAGACGAGAAGTGTTTTTTTACCATAAGGCAACGGTGTAGTACGAACTACGTAATGACTGAGCAAATTGAGGGCTGTTGATCTCTTAATATTATTAGGATGATAGCGATCCACATCTCATGACATATTACCTCAGTCTGCAGCATGTCGCAGTTGATTGCTGAGCTGTCAGAGAAACAGAAGCAAAGTAGAGACATCCACAAGCAGGATTCGCTATCGATCTCGACATCTCACAACCATATATTGATATAGTGATGCGTCAATTCCTGTAGACAAGAAGATCAAGTCCCGGATTTTCAGTCATGTCTTACATGACTAGCCCATCTGTTCAGCAGCCGAAACATGGAATTTGTCGGTATACGATTCTGTGTTGGGTCTAGACTCGTCAGATCAATATACTATCTATGGAAACACCTACATATTCGTATCGCAAGAGACATATTACGTATTTTCACTGTACCTCGAGGCGAGACATGATCCGTTGTCAGGGCTCGGGAATGGGCCTTAACACGTCATAACACACATTGCATAGTGCTCAATTATATGCACCCCGTAAATTTGAGTATTCCGAAACCTGCCTTCAGTTCCTTAGCCGAGACTTTGTGATCTATTCAGGCTGGGACCTGTTTCCGCAGCCCGCTGTCCACCCGTCCATATTTTGTTCATTGGGAAGAGGAAACAAATGAGACATTTCATCCTACTACGCAGTACGTATCCACTTCAACACTCAACCTTGCTCTTTTTAGACTGTACAATTCGGATAACCAATTTTGAATATCCCGGCACCGGAAAACTATTATTTCTCATCCTTTTCCCGTGTTGTCTTATTGCTTTCCAGGCGTGAGTAGCATACCCCTGCCCTCTGTGCATAAAAGTCTCGCGCCAACACTTCAACAAGGGGGGACAACGTACAGGTTTTTATTGAACGGGGCTAACGTGTTCACTTGGTTTGCTGACTGAAGCATGTAGCCCTGCTAAAGTTACTTCCTAAGCTCCTTTTCACAGATAACTTCTCTCTGGTCAATTGATAGCGTGTGCGCTACAGATCTGGAAAGAAAGCACGACGCGTTCCTTGTCATGGTTAAGCTCTGAGCATGCTCGATGGAATCAAGGTCCTAGAACCATATCCCTTTCATAGTGCGTAGCCTACACCACGGTCACTTTACCCACAGTTCCGATTTACCCAAAGCAGCCAAAGGTACCTCTCTTCGGTGGGAGAAATCCCTGAAGCGTGGTAATGCTCTGTATCCCAATCCTTCAAATTGGGTGGCGATCGCTCAAATACCTACCTCCATATAGAGCTCCCATTCGCTAACATCCTTGCAAAGTACGAGTACCCAAGTGTAGGCTAGGCACTGCCAAAGGGTTCCTCGAGTAATGTAAGAAATTGGCGGGACTCCCACCCGAGACATTACCTGCAGATACATACATAAATATAGTGAGTCAATGCCTCCTGGGCTGTTGCCACGTTCTTCCTCATAAAAAAAATCTTATTTTGCAAATACTGCCAGCAATATCAATCCGACAGTTTATCTACATCATGGCTGAGAAAACGCAAGAGTGGCATAGAGCACCGTGCTTCGCAACAGGTGCCGGTATCATCTGCGCTGGCCTGCCTAGGTCAGGGACAGCATCTCTATCAAAAGCACTCGAGATACTTGGTTTCCAAGACATAAATCATGGCTTACGCATGCATGCAACGCGTCCGCGGGAATTTTACGGCTGGGGACAAGCTGCGTGGTGCTGCTTTCCGTTTTTACAGGCCACGCGACGAGGACCGACTGATCCTCTGCCCTTTTACATGAACCCCGGCGACTCGCTAATGCCATGGGGGCGCGGTGATTGGGATCGTCTGATTGGAAGCTACCGAGTAACGACGGACTTTGGTAGTATGTTCAGCAAGCAGCTCATCACTCATTATCCGGAGGCCAAGGTCATTCTCGTACAGCGACCAGTCGAGAAGTGGATGGCCAGCTTTGAGAAGGCACTCCTCGATGGTATCTGCTACGGCGTTCGCGGTTTCATACTGTGCGTTTTGGGACCATCTGTCGGCGAAGTGTCAGGCAAAATTTGCAAAGATGTTTTCCTTGGATTTCTTCAAGCCAGCTCTCGGTCCGAGGCTATAAGCAGGATGCCGATTGTGCATAAGGAACACGCCGACCTGGTAAGACGCATGGTACCTAGCGATCAACTCCTTGACTATAAACTGGGGGATGGCTGGGAGCCATTATGCCAGTTTCTGGATCTACCTATCCCGGATGCCCCGTTCCCCCACATCAACGACACTCAAGATCTTCTCCTGGTTTGTAACATGCTTGCAAAGAAAATAATTACAAAGATCTGCATTCGACTTGGATATTGTGCCATGATAGGCATGCTTGTCGCATTCGTCGTACGGAGAAGGAGCTAGGGCTAGATAAGGCTGTGTTCGGAAACCTGTATAGCTGAATAGATATAATATATTCGCATAGCCGGCCGAACGAAAGTCATCAGGCCCTAAAAGTTTTGTGAATCTACTTAATACCAACGAATTGCTATGCGTTGATTTCCCTGCATATGAACAGTTGTCTCTTTACGCACCACAGTGTTCTACAGCGTGGAGTAAAGTGTACGGCGATGTGCATCCCCCGCCCCAGGAATCGTGGCACGGGTCGACGAGGATGAATAGTTATAGGAGCCGAGACACAGGTCCGCCGCGGTAAACCACGCGCGTCAGAATTTTGACGAATCTTGCAGAGACAGCAACGGAGATGACCCATTTTGGGGCAGTCGCATGTTTCGAGAGCGTGACTACTTATTTACCAATATGGATGGCATGAGCAAGGATGACCAAGCCTCAGAGGACTTTGGGATGATTTGGTCGTAAGTGTATCTTTTTTTTTTCTCGATGCATTCTCAATTAATTCATTTAGATCAACTCGCAACTCTGTGGTCGCCTCCTTGTGGATGTTGATCGAGATCTTTCGAGACCCGGAACTGCTTGCCAAGACAAGAAAAGAAGCTGAGGGATGCAAGAAAGCCGACAGCAGTGCTTTGGATATTAAACTACTATTGAAGAACGCGTTACTCCAATCGATTTACGCAGCAGTCCTGCGAATGCGCCTTCACATGCTTATTACCCGTGTTCCGAAAAGCATCGGCATGAACATCAACAGCTGGGTTGTGCTTCCGGGTGAGATGCTCGCTATGAGCTCAACAATAGCGCATATGCGCATATGGACGAGACAGCTTGGAACACCGGGAAAAGCAACGAACATCCTGGTGACACCTTTTGGGCGGAGCGGTTTCTCAGCTATGATGGAATGGAAGATGGCGGGCGTAAAAAGACCCCAAACCCACCTACAGCGACACCGGCGACGCCAGCAAGTAACCTGGCAAGTGTCCTGCCGGTGTCGCTTCCTTCACCACGAAACGTCTGGATGGATCATGGTTTCCATTCGGCGGTGGTCCAAGAATGTGCCCTGGACGTCATATTGCTAAGCGAGACATCATTTTTACAAGTGCCTTCATTGCTATCAACTTTGATATTGAGTTTTTGGTGGACGCTAACGCCCTAAACATGGACACACGAGGCTTTGGATTAGGGACCATGTCAGTAGATGGCCCGCTAAAGGTTAATATGCGCAGAAGAATATAATACTAGTGGAGCAATTCATTTTCATTGAAAGAGTGGCCTGGAGGTTTAAATCAGTCCTGTTGAGCTGTGTTAGCTGTGACTAGAATCAATGACCATGTCCATGTTCTCTACACGTCCCTGACCCACCCAGTCAACGCCAAAAAAGCCGACTCCAACCCATCATCACCAGAGCCTCGGGTGTTCGCGACCGCACCAACCCTTTCTGCACACCAGTGACCTCGCACGTCGCGTCCCGTCGTTGCAGCTCCCTCGCTCCGCATCCGAAACCGCAGCAATGGCCTCGCAAGCGCAAGGAGCCTCGAGCTCCGACAAGAAGAAGCCCAGCCCTCTGCGGTCCATCATTGCTGGTTCCACGGCCGGCGCGATTGAAATTGGTATTTTATTTTCCTCGCCTTGCTCCCAATCTTTGAACGCAAAGCGCTGACGCATGAGCTAGCCATCACATACCCCGCCGAGTGTACGTTGAACCGCTTCCTCGATATCGAATCTCCACGAATAAATTATTCCCGCGCCCGCGCAAGCCGTTGTTTGCGACGCGACAACGTCCTAGAGAAACTTTTTGGCTAATACAAAACGTAGTCGCCAAGACTCGGTCGCAATTGAACCGGCGCTTGGCCGAGGGGAAGAAGCTGCCGTGGCCGCCGTTTGGCAAGCAGTGGTATGCCGGCTGCACGACGCTCATCATCGGCAACTCGGCCAAGGCTGGCATCCGTACGTCATACCCGCGCCGACTGCCGAGCATCGCCGCTTTGTGATGCTAACCGCTGCGACTTAGGATTCGTCGCCTTTGACCAGTACAAGAGCCTCCTCGCCGACGAGAACGGCAAGCTCAGCGGTCCGCGCACCGTCCTGGCCGGTTTCGGTGCCGGCATCACAGAATCGCTCCTTGCCGTCACGCCGACCGAGAGCATCAAGACGACGCTGTAGGTCACCTCGCCGTCCCATCCACCAACCTCTCTCTTCCCTCACTAACACTTTATCTCTCTCCCAGCATCGACGACCGCAAGTCGGCCAACCCCCGCATGCGCGGCTTCCTCCACGCCGTGCCCATCATAGCGCGCGAGCGCGGCCTCCGCGGCTTCTTCCAGGGCTTCGTGCCCACGACGCTGCGGCAGTCGGCCAACAGCGCCACGCGCTTCGGCTCCTACACCTTCTTCAAGCAAATCGCCGAGTCGTACACGGCGCCCGGCGAGAAGCTCGGCACCGCGGGCACCTTTGCCATTGGCGGCCTCGCGGGGCTCGTCACCGTCTTCGTCACGCAGCCGCTCGACACGCTCAAGACGCGCATGCAGAGCCCCGAGGCCAAGCAGACGTACGGCAACACGCTGCGCTGCGCGGGCATGATCTTCAAGAACGAAGGGGTCCGCACGTTTTGGAGCGGCGCCGTGCCGCGCCTCGTGCGATTGGTCATGAGCGGCGGCATCGTGTTTACCATGTATGAGAAGAGCATGGAGTTTATGGACAAGCTCGATCCTGAGAGGAAGTACTTGTAGAGGGAACATGTCAGAAAAAAAGCGATGAGCAAATAGATTTTTGGTAGATTTTTTGCAAAAGCCATTCATGTCTTTCAGGCTAGTGTTACAGATATAATACAGATATTATCCAGCCATTTTTTGTACATGGCTCGTTCTATGTCTCTTTTTCCCAGTCCTGTGCGCCGTTGAATGCAAAATGTTACATGGTATATGAGGAATCGTGTTGTCGGGTTTACTGCAGACGAATCATGCCCGACAGTCGCTTGCCCAGTCGGCCAAACCACGACCGGTTCGGCGCCTCTTCGATTTCGCGCACCAGGTCATCAAAGTACGTCGGCTGGCTCTTGGGCTCCAGCATCGGTCCGCGCAGCTTGTACTATTCACCAAATGTTAGTTTCAACTTCACCCTTGCGACTCTTTTGTCGCGAAGCCACACATACCCGGTCCTTGAACTTGTCCTGCACCAGAAACTGCAGCGCGCGCGCTTTCAGAATCTCCTCTCGCTCCATCGCCGGCTTGAAGTGCTGGAACCGCGCGTCGACCGTCTTGCCCAGCACATCCTGCAGCTGGTAGTCGGGCCGCAGGTCCTGCTTGGGCCACTTGGCGAAGACGTCCGAGTAGATGCGGCGCTGTAGTAAAGAGATAAAGGTTAGCAGTCAAATTCGCAACATTGGCAGCTAGGTGTGATTGAGTCTCGGGAACGTACACTGAGTGAGCGCGTTGCCATGGTCGCGGATTTGCGGAGGTGGTGGTTTCTGGTCTGGTCTGCCCCGTTGCAGCGCGATCCGTCTCGAAATGACTTTTTGTTAGCGCAAATCTGCTACAATTAATCAGACATGGGATCGCACTGTCCGACGCTACCATATTCACACTGTGCGCCTGCACTCATCTTCGCAGGTCAGCACAGTGCATAACTGTGGGCCTGAGGCAGAAAGGGGACCCTGCGTGACTTACGTAGGCTGTGTCAACGCTCTTCCGGCCTTTCCAAAGCCGCTCCGCAATCAGGTGGCTGCCTCTTGGCGCTGCTCACGAGCGGCCTGCACAGCCTGCGAAACTTGAACATGTCCATCTTTCTCCTATCCCTTGAACATAGTCCAGCGATCGTCTCTTTATGATCTGGCGTCCCTGCGCTTGATTTTCTTTGACGTCTTTTTTTCCTTTCCTTGTTCTCTTCGCCCTGTCGGCCCGACGCCGCATCTCCTTTCCTTCCTTTTCCTTCTAAATCCTCCAGCGCCCGCCACACCTTAGCGCTGTCATCCGACACTGCTTACCAGGTACCTACGAAGTCGTCACCGCCCCACGAAGAACAACAACGATACACACGACCACCATGGCTGGCCGATACGAACGGGTACGTCGAGAATCGGATGTCGTACCGCGACGGCAGCGCATTAACAGAGTTGATCAGGTCAACGCCCAAGACGAGGAGGACTCGCAGCAACAACAACACGGCCTCGGCCACACAGTCCCCAACTCGCCACCACCGTCCTTCCGCTCGAGGGCGTCATCCCGCACCAGACAGAACCAGGTCGACCCTGACCTCGCCGATGCATTCGATAGCGATGATGATAGCGACGATGAAACCGACGACAGACAGCGATTAGTGCGCCAGGCGGCGACGCCGACCACGACAGCCAGCGGGAGCACGTCGCCAGCGCCCGCGCCATACACGCCTCCCTCGACAGGGTCCGCCGCGTCGTCCGCTGCGACGAGGGGACGAGTCGTTGGCGGCGGTGTTGGCACCGACGGCGTGTTTGCCAATATGTCGGCGCGCCCAGAGCGAGAGGCGGCCGCCGAGAAGGAGGAGATGCCACCGGTATGCATAGCGCGGTCCTTTGCCGTATCGACTACACCAGCTAACATTCTTGACAGACATATGAGCAAGCTGCCGCAGACTCTGCACCACCCTACTGGGAAACGACGATTCTGGCCCCCGGCCTCGGTGGCCTCGACGAAGTATACGTGGACGGCATGCCGGTCGGCTCCGTCTTCTCCTTCATCTGGAACGGCATGATCTCGACGTCGTTCCAGCTCGTCGGCTTCCTCCTCACCTACCTGCTGCACTCGACGCACGCAGCCAAGAACGGCTCCCGCGCCGGCCTCGGCATCACGCTCATCCAGTACGGCTTCTACATGAAAGGTGGCGTCGACGGCGAGCCGCCCGCGATGAACGGGCCCGACGGCTACGCCGAGCCCCAGGACCCCAACTCGCACGACTTCAAGCCCGGCGACGTCACGGGGGGCGGCGCCGCCGACTTCACCGGCGGCGAGTGGATGTCGTACGTGCTCATGATTGTCGGCTGGTTCATCCTGATCAAGAGCGTCGCCGACTTCCTCCAGGCCCGCCGCCACGAGCAGCTTGTCATGCAGAGCCCCGACCGCGGGCTTAACGTGCCCATCATTGCGGAAGGCGAAGCGTCTGAGCGCGTGGTCTAAAACACAACAACAACGGGAAACAGTCCGTACCACGTACAAAACGCATTTTGTCCACTATACTACTACATGGGCCTTGTGTCCCTGATTATGCGTCAGTTTCTTTCTTAGGCGTTTTGCTCGACAAGAGGCATTGGGTTGGCGTTTTTTGTCTTTCTTTCTCTTTTTCTTTCATAATATACGTGTACTCTGCGGAGGAGTTTGGTACATTACATACCTTGGGACAGGATTATTCAGCCACCGCCGCGGCGGCAAACGCGCGACTCGCGAAACTACATTTCATAGCATACAAAGCAATATTTCAAACTGTTTATAAGATTGGTCTGGCTTTTGTTTGTGACATGTATGATATGTAGCTCGTGTCTGGCAACAGACAACGATAGTAACGTAGCTAAAAGGATTGTATTGGTATCGGTGTCATAAGACGGCTAAATGCTATGCTAAACAAGATGCGTAATTTCACAACAATGACAATCTGGTTCTCCGTGGATTACGTTTGCTCATTAGGGATATCGAGCACAAAAAAATTCATCATCTCAGTCTCTTCAATAGTGGGAGATGGGTTGTCCATCTCCATGCTGAGGCGTACAGTCAACAAAGGTGTACGGCCTACACGGCTCTAGCCGCATTAGTTGGCGTCAACAAGCGTTTTGTTGGAAGCTTCTCGCTTGGGAGGAGAGGCAGCGCTGGCGGGACTCTCGTCGGGATCTTGCGAGACGTGGCTAGACAAAGTCTTGACAGGAGCGGGAGGAGGTGCAGCCGCCGCAGCGGCAAAGGACTTGTCGTCAGTGACGGCTTTGGGGGGTTCGGCAGCGGGGGCGGGCGTAGGAGCGGCAGCGTCAGTGGCGGGAGCAGCATCAGCGGCCGGTTTGGCATCGGCAGCAGGTACAGCGGCTTCAGGGGTGGGTGTAGCAGCAGGAGCGTCAGCAGGAGCAGGATCAGCCTTCTTAGGGGAATCAGATCCCTTGTCACTCGTATCCGACTTGGCTTTAGATGGCTCGGGAGCTTTGCTGGCGGGGCTAACGTCAGGATCAGCTGCCGGAGCCGGGGCCGGGGCCGCGCCGGCAGAGAAGTCGGGAGGAGCAACAACAGCATTGATATTCGGGCCGGCAGGGGCGCCGCCGCCGGCCTTGCGCAGGCCGGCGCTAAAGGAATCACCGGCACCGTTGGCGCTGTACATATCTGGGTCGTTCATCGTGTTATTCTTCACAGCCTTGTCGTAAAGCCGGGTGAGGCGGGCCACCTCGCCGCGGACGGTGACCTGGTCGTCGATGTCGATGGCGCCGTAGCCGTGGACGCCCTGGCTGATGCCGAACCACATGACGGCTGAGTTTTCAATCTCGTCGACGACGCGCGCGAGGTCGTCGCGGAACATGCGGGCACGCATGGGCTGGCCGCGGGACTTGAGAAAGGCGACGACGCCGGCAATGACGGTGTTGAGGGCGCCAAAGACAGTGATGAGGACGCGGCTGCTGTCGCTGGCGGCCAGGCCCGTCAGGGACGCGCCGAGCACGACCTGCGCCAGCAGCAGCGTGTTGACGAGCGTCGCCGTGAACATGTAGGTGCAGCTCTGGCCGCGGCGGCGCGCCTCGGCCCGCACGTACAGCGACTGCGGGTGCGCGCGGTGATCCTCGTCGTGCGGGTGGTTGAGCGGCCGCACGCCGACGAGGCGGCAGAACTGATCGTGGTGGTCACCCCCCAGGTCGGCGGGCGCCGTGTTGGCGACGGAGCTGGGCCGCGGCGGGATGAGCGGCTGGCGCTCCTCCTCCTCCATCATGGCCCGGTAGCTGCTCATGTTGGCGGCGGTGATGCTGCTGGGCTGCGAGCGCTGGCGCTGGTGCAGGGAAAGAGGCCGGGGAGCCGGAGCGGGACGACGGCGTCTGTTGTCCTCGGCAGACTGCTGCTGCTGCTGCTGCTGATGCTGAAGATATGACGGGCCGGAGCTAGTGGTTGGCATGGAGGGCTAGCTCTGTTTCTCGTCGTCTGCTTGTGTCTGCTTCCTCTCCTGACTTGGCGGCTATGGCGGCGGGAGATTTCGGTGTGGGAGAGGAGAGGGCGCCGTCTCGAAGCTCCCAGGAAAAAACGCTTGCCATCGGGGTTCTTCCCAGGCTATGGCAGCTGCTCCCTAGCCTCTTTCCAGCGCAGTGGAGGCCGCTACTGACCATCGGCCCATGGCTGGCTTGTCAGTCTAAGACATTGTTGGAAATTAGCCAGTTGGTGGGGATGGGCAAGGTAGCAGGGGAGAAGTCGGATCGGTGAGGTTGCAGCAGACGGACGGTCAGTGCAGTGTCTCAGACGTCCATGATACCAGGAGTGAGGGGTAAATTTCTTCGCAGTCGGTCACATATGGTGCGGAAAATGATAGCGAAAGATTGGATGAAAGCACTCGAAAGTATTGTGACAGCCAAAGCTTGGGTGGAGCTTCAGCGACAAATGTCCCCGCATCAGCTTCGCCGATCTGCCATGAGCGATACCTCGTCTTGCATCATTCACTGGAACCATAAACGCAACGATTATAACATCTGTGATCGTGTTGTAGATTGAAATTCGAATTCACAGATCGGACTATCCGCGTCAGTCAGCTTTTCAACTGCTCCTTCGATAGCATCTCATCTGCTCTCATCGTTTGCCAAGACGACTCCATCGCTTGTGATTACAGCCAGCAACCTCAATACCGATAGCCACGAATTCCACCTATCAGCCTATTTAAGCTGGCTTCTTTTGCGACATCTTGCAGAAGGGTCTTTGGACTGGGCGGTGGTGCTCTGAGAGCTGCGTACTCTACCCGCTTTCCAAGACGAAACGTCAAGATGGCATGGCGATGCTCAGGCTCCACTAACAAGGAGCTCATTGAGAACATGTGGAGGCACAAGCTCATAAGTGATAGTCGCGTCAAAGACGCTTTCTTAAAGGTAATAAGATGTACCCTGGAGTTTTCTGATATCCTATACTTACAGTAAGGTGTAGGTCGATCGGGCGCATTATGCCCCTGCTCAGCCGTACGAAGACTCGCCACAGTACATCGGCTACCAGGCCACCATTTCTGCTCCCCATATGCATGGCATAGCGCTGGAGCATCTCATTTCGTTCATGATGCCTTCTGATTCTTCGCCCGCTCCGCGTGCCCTCGACATTGGCTCGGGCTCGGGCTACCTGACCCATGTCATGGCGGAGCTCGTTGGCCCACGTGGGCTTGTGGTCGGCGTCGAGCACATTAATGCGCTGCGGGACAAAGGCGAGGCCAATATGCGCAAGAGTGCAGAAGGCAAGCAGCTCCTCGATTCAGGCAAGGTCAAATTTGTAGCAGCAGATGGCAGAAAGGGTCTCCAAGAGCCGGCGCGAAACGGCGAGGAGGCACTGGGGACGCAGTGGGATGTCATTCACGTCGGCGCATCAGCGAGCGAGATTCACGCTGAGCTCATTGACCAACTTAAGGCGCCGGGGTGGTAAGTTGTCAATTCAATTGATTAAATATGACCGTAACCATGGCTGATTCTCAATAGTATTTTTATACCTGTCGAGGATGAGGATGACAGGGACTCGCAGTACGTGTGGCGCATCGAAAAAGACAAGAACGGCAATATCTCACGAAAGAGACTCTTCGGAGTCCGCTATGTCCCACTCACAGATGCACCCAAAGAAGAAATATTTTAGGCCGTTACCAAGTTGTATCACCACAATGAAAGATTTTTTAATAAGTTTGATTATTCGTACTAGAGGCCTCTGTACTCATTAAAAATACTGTCCAAATGCACCATTGCGCCGTGTAGAACCATGCTGTTATTCCCAAACCGAAACAAAAGGAAATCCCATTAATGCAAACCGAGGTAACCAGACCGATCCCAGAGAACCATTTCCAGATGGAGGGAATAATTAAACCACAAGATGTGCCGGCTTTCGCAAAAGAAAGCTATAGTAGACCATGTAACGCCAAAGGAAAGTGTTTACCTGTATACTCTGAGTCTCTTAGAACAGAGAGAGCGCGGCAACGACCATGGCGACACCGGCAGCCAGGGAGACCGAGTTGGCAGAAGCGCGGCTGACGCGAGGAGAGTCGCAGCCGCCAGGAGGGCACGACGGAGAGGCAGTGGCGGCACCGGTGGAAGAAGAAGGAACAGCGACAGTGGAGCCGACTGAGGTATCAACGGGAGCATCAGTGCTAGCGGGCGCTCCGGGGATAGTGATATTCTTGTTGCCGACGGGGGCGGTGGTGATGGCGGGAGGAGCGGGAGGCTTCGCGGCGCTGCTGGACGGGGGAGCAGGGGGGGGAGGAGGAGGAGCAGAGGTCGAGACGGGCAAAGCGCTCTGGTCGGTGCAGACAGTGATGTACTTGGTGCTGATGGCGCCACCGGGGGCAGAGCAGTCGCTAGCGGTCACGGTCACAGTCACGGTGACGGGGGCGGCGGCGGCGGCGGCGGCGGCATCGGCCTGGCGGTGGGCGAGGGCGGGAGCGGCCGTGTTCACAATGGAGGCGGAGGCGGCGGTGGCCAGGACGGAGGTGAGGACAACGGCGTTGAACATTTTGATGGAGTTGTGAGTTTGGTTATTTGAGAGAAAGAGGTTGTTGAGGTTGTTGAGATCAAAGAAGATGTCCTTGAAGAGTTGGTTGTGAGAGAAGCTTGGTAGATTGGAGGCTTTGTTGGTGAGTGTGGTTGTGTAAGTGGTGAAAGTGTGTGTGATGATGTTCAAAAAAGTTGTTCGACAAGGGAAGAATCAACGACTTAATATACTCAAGATCAACTGCTATCGAACACACGTCCTCTTTACCGGCCACGAGCTAAAATTAGCCATCTGCCACGCAAGAAACTAAGATTTCCATAGATAGCCAGTGCCCGGTATGCAGAAATGAGGATCCATGGTGTGCAGAGGCAGGCAATGTTCCACTCCACAGTCGCGAGGCGGCTGAACTTGTGGGCAGCTACGTTTCAAAACGGTGCAAAAAAATAGAGTCTGCGGCAGAAGACTTGGCGGAATATGCACTAAAATTTACTGCAAGCTTTTTTTTTAGTTTTGGGTGGGTGGTAAGCGAGAGCTGGCGAGGCCAGGGCGGGATTGATAGCCAAGGGAGGGAGGTTGGAGCGGGTTAGGCGGCACGGCGATCTGGACCTATCAGACACTGCGGGGACGGGCCATTAGTCTGCCAATCCGTTCCAGCAGGCGGCAATGCGGGCGAGTGTATTTCGCACAAGGGAGCAAGCCGCTCGAAGAACGCGCGACGATCAAGGGGGGGCTGACGACGACGCGAGACAACACGCTGCAGGTAGCGTTATATAGCATTCCAGTCGAGAGCGAGGTGGAGAGGGGGGCTGGGAACTGGACGTTTGAAAATGGGCATCCACGAGGACGAGACTATCGATTCGAAGCAGAGTCATGGTTTCAATAAAATGGCCGATCGAAAAGTGGCCCTATTGCCAGGAAAGTTTTCTCAGACTCTGATATATCTCCTATGCAATTCCTCCGTTGGTTGGCGCTGGTCTTGGTCTGATGCAAGGCTGCAGGAGCGCGGCTGGCTAGGCACAGCAGCAGATCGTCGCGCGATTCGGTGGCTGCCCAGGCATTCCAGAGTCTATCTCCATCGTACGGCCTCGTTACGCCTTAATTGACCCTGGCAGACTCCGTTGTGGTGCCGTGATTCGCGTTACCCAAGTCACGGGGGGCACAATACTTGCACTCAATGATCATCATCCCATTCTCACTCTTGTTTTTGCTTCTACTGCTTCCTTCCCTATATTACGTATCACTATGACTATACCATTCTCTCAAGCGTAGGCCGATTTCAGCGGCAATGTCTTGGATCAATTTCGCAGGCCGACAATGGCTTTGTTTCCAACGCCCCACTCATGCGCCGTCGCCGCTCCCCGCAGACGGACAGGCAGACTTGCCGTCCTTGTCCTTGAAACGAGGGCCACGGTCTGCGGAAGTGAAGATAGACCACGTCAGCTGAATGTCGCATATCATGCCGCGATGCTTCTTCATGATGTTGATTTTGTAACAGAGCTGCGAATTTTGGTATGAAGCTATTTCTTTATATAACTTGCGGACCGGCGCTGGCACTCTGCGCCGTTGCTGGTGGGGCTGCTGCCCCCCGTCGCCGGGCACTGGCAGCGTGTAAGCCGGATCCGGTCAATCGGTTTCGACCGCAAAGTCTGCCGGCACGAAAGCGTAGGAAGCAGCAAAAACGAAGGAGGAAAAATCGTAAATGCAATCGTTCTCAGAATCTTTACCTCGTCCTGAAATTCCAGCTACACTGTATATATATTCTCAACCTCTGCACAGTGCCATTGTCCTGGTCAATCTTTCTTTCCTCCCATTGCGTACTGCCTGCAGCTAAAGTGCTCCGCGCCACAGCTACCAAGATGATTTTCTCACAGAGCCCCGTCATTGTCATTGCCTGCATTCTTGGCATGGCTTTTCTCGCCATCCTTATCTGCGCTGGCTTTTACATGACTAGGCACCGGCTCTACCTCGCCAAGCCGGGCGACACGGAGCAAGGCGCCGAGTACGCGGGCACGACGTCCCGATATGCGCCGGATGGCCAGCAACATCCGCCCGTGTACTGTGTCGACGACCTTGTCTGTCCGCCGCCGTCCTACCAGGCCGTCTTCACGCGCCACCGCGCGCCTTCGCACCACGAAATGCGCATCCTCCGCCGGCGCCTCGAAAAGCTGCAGCGCCGTCGCAGCAGCGTCAGTGACAGCGCGGCCGACACCACCACCGCCGGCGTCACCGGCGCCGCGGAGACGGCCATACGCGACTCTGAGATTCGGTGCCTGACACAGTGGATTGAGCGCCTGGAGATACTGCGCGAACAAGAAGTGGAGCAGGACGCCGGTCCTGTTTTCGATCCGCGCCGGACCATGCGGCTCGTGCATTCGGAGAGCGAGCCGGCGACGCTGCCGATGAGGTCTACGACGGTGCGAGGTGCAACGGCAGCGCCGGGGTTGACCACTATGCAAAGGTCCGCAACAGAGCCGGGCTTGATTCAGTTCGCGCGATCGCGCATGGTAGCGCCGCCACCAACACCAACTGGCACGCCGTCCAGTCCGACGCCGGATTTGGATGTTCGGTTTACAGAGCTGCGAGAGCAGATCATGAGAGGCATGCGAAACAGATACTGAGTGGAGCGTTGATTTTCAAACCCTTTCTTACGGAAGAGAAAGGCGATTCTTACTTCAAAGTATATACTTACGCTTGCATGGGCCTTTTATTTCATTTGTGGCTGAGAAATATGCCCTCGGACTGCCTGGCAATATATGCGAGAGCCAGGTCCGGATTGAAAAGCTTTTACACCTATATTTTAGTACTTACACCTAATACAGTAATATCATGCTCTCATCACATCATTGCCTTTTTTTTAAATGCCGAATTCGCGTCTGCCACATTGGCCAACAAGCTGCGCGGCGACATTCGCAACGCGGCGACATTCCCTGCTTGCCACAGTCACAACCCCACCATCGCCGACTCTATTACCCCACGGAAACTCTGACGTAGCTCCGCTCCAGCTCCGACTTCACGCCGTTCCTCTTCTCCCTTCCACATCTTGGATTTTTTTTCTCTATACTCCTCATATCATACAAGCAAAATCATGTCAGCACCCATTCGGAAAGTCTGCCTCGTCGGCGCCAACGGCTCCCTCGGCTCCGTCATCCTCGACGCCCTCGTCGCGGCCGGCACCTTTTCCGTCTCCGTCATGATGCGCGCCAACTCGACGTCGGTGCCCGCCCACGCCGCCAGCATCACGCGCATCCCCATCAATCCCGATTTTGACGGCCCTGAACTCGCGCGCCTGCTCGTCGGGCAGGACGCCGTCGTCGCCGCGTTCCCGCTCAAGGACGCATCGCAGCACCTGCGCCTCGCCGAGGCCGCCTACAAGGCCGGCGTGCGCCGCTACATCCCCGCCGACTACGGCTCCTGCGACGCCCGCAGCCCGCAGGCGCAGCACCACCTGCAGCTGTACCGCGACAAGGCGGCCGTGCAGGCGCTCTGCGAGAAGCTGGCCGGCACGGCCGCGCAGGACAATGTGCCCTTTACCTGGACGTCGATTGTCTCGGGCCACTTTTTCGACTGGGGCCTGCGCAACAACTACTTGAACCTGGACATTGCCAACAAGAAGGCGCTGGTGCTCGACGCCGGCGACACCAAGGCGTCGTCATCGACGCTGCCCCGCGTGGCGGAGACGGTGGTGCGCGTGCTGCAGAAGCAGGACGAGACGAAGAACCGCTTCGTGTTCGTGCAGAGCTTCTGCCCGACGCCGCTCGAGATTGTGGCGGCGCTGGAGCGCGCGACCGGCACTCACTGGCACACGTCGCACGTCGACTCGAATGCGTTCCTCGACCGCGAGACCAAGGCCCTGGCCGCGGGCGACGAGCACGCCGTGCACAACATCGTCTTTGTGCTGGGCGCCGTCAACGCCGACTGGACGCAAAACGAAGACTTTGCCATGGACCTGCTAGGCTTCGAGGACGAGAGCCTGGATGCCGTGGTCGGCAATATTGTGAATGAGTTCAAGGCCAAGGGCTTGGCGTGAGATAAATAAGGCTGAATGGCAAAAAGAATACGAGCGAGATAGATCAGAAAAGGCATATGGTATCACATAGCTTGGAGGCCGAGTTTAGAGTTATTTTTAATCATGAAGGCGGTATTGGATTTCGAATGAAGGCGTCGAGCTAGTATCCAGTGTGCCAGCCACATAGTCAATGATGATGTTGATGCCGCTGGCAATTTTATAGGTCTCGTATTCGCCGTGGTTACTTTTTCGGATTACATGGCTGGAATGTTGGCCGATCGTTGGCGTAGCAGAGTATACTTGTGCAGACATCGATGCAATGGAGGCAAGCAGCAGAATAACTTCCCAATCATCTTCATCCGGTTTTAAATCACATTTATCTGCACTATAAGACTTTGACTCATGATTACTATTGAACGGATCTATATGCATGTCCTTCTTTACATGTTGATAGAAGCTTCCTGAACAGCTTAATCGCAAAGGTACATCTACCCCTCCATGCCAAGACGAGCTGATCACAACCATGCCGAGGCGCAAAACCTCTATTTTAAGCCACGCAAATAATTCCTCTCTTAGCTTTATTTCCCATTACAAGTCGCCTCTTCTTTTTACGAAGCGGCTTATTAATTCCACCGTGTCTGCTAATTGGTCAAGATGGTGATGCGGTAGTATCTATAAAGTTCTTGGTCTTTCCGACTAAAAACTTGATGCATGCAACATATCGATACTTCTTTTTACTTAGTGTACTACTATATTTCAACATGAAGACTTTTGCAGCTCCTATGCTCGCCATGCTCGTTGGGTAAGCCCCAATTCTGTCCGCGTCCAAGCCGGCTCCTCGCTAAACATCGCTTCACTATACCAGTCTTGCTGCGGCCAATGCAGTCTGTCCCACCGTTACTACAACGGCTGAGCTCTGTAGTACATGCGTTGTCAAGGCATGCTTGGCCATCTCAACTGTGCCCGTGCCAAGCGGTTGCAGCGTGGCCACCTCGACGCTCTCTTACCCATGCTCCGGAGGCAATTGTCCAACAGGCTGTGCATCAACGAGCTATATTTACTCTCTTGACTGGCACGATCCCACCGAGACGCCGCCGCACCCAACCAAGACGGATGGACCTGCCTGCCGTGTAAGTGCACCTCCACTCCATGGAATGAATGCGTCGTTGTCTCCATTTGTGAAATGCGAGGCAACTAGAATTTTCTGGCGCTTCCTCTTGTCCATGATGTACTAACAAGACCTGCAGCCTCATTGAATAGCGACCATGCACATCTGAAACTGGTCACCATTACGGCCGGCGCGTATTAGGCGGCTACGTTGGGCCACAAGGGTGGCGACAGTTTCCCTTTGCAGCTTGTGTTTCTTCCCCACTATCCTTTATTTTGAAGAAACTCCATAGTAATGAATATTTGCGGTCTATTACTGTTTCCATGATTTTTTTCTCATTTAACAGTTCATGCCACGGTGTCCAAGCTTAGTAGGCAGTGCCTAGCCAGCTAAAAGCACAGCACATGTGACTTGTTGCTGAATACGAAGCTAATCCTCGAAAGGATCTCGGACTGCAGTCCGATCAAGCAAATTCCTTCAGGCGGTGTAGCCTAAATTCCGTTCTTCTACCTCAAATCAGGCAAGATGCATTCTAAAAACAGACTTGCAAGCCACGTCTCCGCATAATCCCAACTACCGACCCAGCAGCCAGAGATCAGGCCCAAGGCTCGCAGCGAATCAGCTAGTGCCAAGGGAAGGATGTCCGAGACAGAGACACCCTAAAACGGCCAAAGAATCGGGCTCCCGCTGCCAGCTGGTCAAGCTGCCGCGTCCGCCAGCGACGTCATTTCTTGCCCAAGGGTCGCATGGCGAACATGAGCGTTACGCGCTCTTTCGCCACGGACCAGTGTAAAACAATGACTCGGGAGCTGCGGCGCGACCTTGTGATCCATGCGCGAGGGAAGCCACCTAAAAAGGTCAAAAATTGGGTTACGCTGAGGCCTTGGCTTTTTAATGGATTTTGTAGAATCCTGTCCTTGGAGGAGCTTGCGCGCGCGTGCCACTCGCACAATCGCAGTGGGTGACTGTGACTCGCTGCCCTGGCACAGCCCCAGCGCTGACGTCGCTGGCCTCACAATTTCCCTTTCACCTTTAATGCTGCCCTTGTTCCCTGTTCATACCAGACAAAGGAATGATGAGACAGCAGAACAAACAAATCGGCTTCAAATTCCAGGTGGTGCCTGCATAATTCCGGGTTCATGCATCACTAAACTCTTTGTCCCATTTACGCTCGTTTCTTGTCCAGTCTTTCCCGCCCATTGCGCTCGCTCCCCAAACAAGGCAAACAAGGCACTGCTCCCCGACACTCTGCCCCGCCCTCTTTGCCATCGTCCGCTTCAAACTTCACGGGGTATCCAAAGGAACAGTCTAGAAGTACCGAGGTTACCTTCGTTTTCTTGCATCGCTCTTCGTGGGAGTCGGTGATCCCTCCACCACCTGCTGCACCAGTCCCGAATTGCGCCCACCTCGAGCTCCGATACGACGCCGACTCGACTTACGCGACCCAACAGCGATTAGGCCGACATGGCCGCTGTACAAACAAAGGAAGCGCTTTCGCTCTCCGACCTCAATATTCTTGCTTCGAATCCTCCTCAGTACCCGGAGAAGCCTCACGAAGACAAGCAAGAACCTCTGGTACTCTACATTTCTAGGGTGCCGGGAACACGAGGTAGGTGGCGATGCATCCAGAAATGGTCCTATGGGCACGGCGCTAACATGCAGCAGACATAATACTCTCGCCATTCAAACCTTCCGAAAAGAACGTCGGCTCCGAAGATGTCGCCAGCTCGCTTTACTATATTCACCTGGAGCTTCCCAGTCACGAACTAGTCGCCCCGACACCGTTTCGAAACGATGACACCGGCAGCACAAGCGATGGAAGCGCTTCGGTCATGGCGATTCCTCGCAAACCCTTGCCTGACAGCGCACGACCGGCCACTCCAGATAGTGCCTCCAGCTCTAAGATGAACCTGGCAGCTCCCTCCATCCCCGACGGGCGCCAGCGCGGGGCGTCGATGTCATCGCAAGACGGCTTTCGCCCAGTCTTGTCCTCATCTTTGGCGACCGAATCATACATACCGACGCCGGAATCGGACGAGCTTAACCGTGCTCGACAAGTCCCTCCGGGTCTCCAGGCACCTCCGACGCGGAAGCCCGTTGGGCCAAGAGCCATGGTGCCGTCCATGGCCGTCTCCGACAGTTCACCGACGTCTGCCACAGGTGGCCGCTTTCGATCTGATAGTGCTGCCAGTGCCAGGAGAGAGATACGCCAGAGCTACGCCAGTCGCTCCCCGTCTCCTAGAAAAAGAAGCGTCGTTTCTGTTTCGCCCGGGGAGCCGTTTGCTTTGACGCTGATTCGGCGGGATCCCGGTACAGGCAGTCAGTGGAATGTTGGTAGAGTCAGTTCACGACAGCTCGATCCTCCCACCCAAGATGAGGAGCAGACTTCCGGTCTATTCAAGACAGGCAGTCCGCCTGACGGCGTCTCCACGACTAGCCCACCCATCAATATCAATCTCGAAAATTCTGGCTATGCCAAATTCCGGCCCATGCCCCGGAGACGCAGTCTCGAGGCTGCAGGCCTGAGCGCCTTGGCAGTCAATGCAGCTGATGATGACTCCCTGGTGCCCGAGATTGGTGTCTTTGCCCGACAGCTGCAGATGGGCTACACCAAGAGCCTGATGTCCAATCTCAAGGACAAGTTCCAAAAGCTGGAAGAGCAGATCAACAAGAAGGGCCATGGCCGGAATGGTAGTGACTCCTCGCAGGAAATGGCGAAGGAGCAAGCGACTACCGCAGTTGGTCAGCCCGGCCCGGGCATGAAACCCCGTGGTTATACATTTACCAGTCCGTGGGACGGCAAATGCGACTTCCGGACCGGCAACGGAGGCCGAAGCGTGCGCTGCTACCACACACCGCACGACTCCCAAAACGTATCCTACAACCAGCGACTCGAAGAGCAAGGTATCAACCTGCCCCGGCCGTCGGCGACAGCCCTGAGCGAGCTGCGCTTTAACCTACCCAGCACAGAGCTTCTTGTGCATTCGGAACACGACGGCGCAAACGGCGAGTCCAAGTTGCGCGGCCACTTTGCGAAGCTCCTGCGTCCGGCCACGGGCCAGCGCGGCGCTGACGACGACGACGACTACCAAGATGACGCTATTTCGCCGTTTGATATGAACATTGGCGGAGAGCGCGCGGGTGGCGGCAATCGTGGCAACAGGGCCAAGCTGGGCAAGCTCATCATCTTTCATGACGGTCTCAAGATGCTTGATTTGCTCGTTGCGGCCAACGTGGGTGTGTGGTGGGGGGCATGGGAGCGAAGCTTCTGATGTAGGCATCGAAGGCCTGTTTCCAATTTATTGATTTATTAATGATTGCATATTGAGGAGCGATTCATTCAATTTTTTTTATTTTTTTTGGCTTTTGATAGAGCAGGCGACCATTTATCTTTTTTTTTCTTACAGATTTAGACACAGTACAGCGATAGCATTATAGACTTATAAGACATGGAACACATTTGATAAGCACCTCTGATTCCCTGCAATCGCTCGCCGCCACTGTGATTCTGCTATTCAATAGTTCAACATTCACTAGAGCTTAATCTTGTTATGGTAAATACCCTCAGTTTTATTACAACCCATTCGCACGCGGCCAAGCGATAATGACGTACAATTTGGTTACAATTGCGAAATGCACCCTCTCTGGATCACTGGTCTGTTTTCTGCGTAGATAATATTGGTCAGATATTAGGTTTTGGGTATCATGGAGCAAAGCACATTTATCCAATACATTGCGCAATACAGATAATCACCAAGGTGGGCAAGTTCCGAAAGATTATATTCTACTTTTAAAAAGAAATTCGATAGCGTTAAATCAACCCAGCCAATTTGCAATGATACCTGTGAGGATGATATGTAACATCCTTATCTGGTGTCGGACAACAGAAAAGCGTCGTGATTTATCTGCTCGGAAGATGTGGGCTAGTAATCTCTTTCCGTGTAAGCGTTCCGGTGAGTTGCGCCGCGCACGGCCGCCAGAGCCTAAGATTTGAGGTGGACAACTCTGAAGCTGTATCGCTGAGACGCTATTCGATGTCAGGGCAAAATTCCATCCACTGTAGGCTGACCTAAAGCAGCGGCACGTTATGTACAGCCCAATATTCGATTATAAGTCACGAGAGAAGCAAAGGGAAAGAAGAGATGCAACGTCCCGAGATTGACTCAACCAGAATCAGATGCTTGGGAACGTAAATTGTACAGGACGAGGTATAGGATGTTAAATAATTAACATGTGTCAATGACGACTTGGCCGCTTCATTTCGCGTTTGTGGCGACTGGGGGTGCAAATACGCGGGAGCTGTTGACGTGCTGAGGTACAGTAGTATTGAAGCGATCTCGCGATTATCAGCTAGATGGTGTCAAACTGCGGTCGCATCGCATGAATAAACTATGAACTTGTAAAGTTGAACGGCTCTTGTGAAATGTATTGTGAGATCTGGAAGTGATGGAAGCAGGAATAGGTACGACCCTGTGTTGAGGCCGAGCACAAACCTCAAGTCCTCTCACACGATACTACGGGTCCAGAAGAGAGCTGAATGCAACTCTAGTAACAATATGTATATTTCTGATACTTTGATTACCACCTGCAAAATATAAATAAATCCTGAAATCCTCTTCTGGCCCATACCCTTCTTCTCCATCAGACTCACTCACACCCACATCTTCTCAGCAGCTCCTCCACAACTTCAGTTTGCAAACCCGCCAATCAACTTCAAAATGAAGGCCATTTTTGTGTCGGTTGCCACTTTGGCTCTCACTGTCTTTGCTGCTCCCTCCGCCGTCGAAGGCAGTGTCGCCGCTCGCGATGCCCCCGCTGCCCAGCCCGAGTTCGCTGTTGCCCAGCGCGATCAGTCTGCTGAGGGCCTGATCAACTCCATCACCAAGGCCACTGACAACATCAAGAATATCGGTGTCTCTGTCAGTAAGTAATACCTTTTCTGCTCCGGGTCGTGCATTGCTAACCGTGTCACAAGACTCCACCCTGGACCAGGTCAACTCCGGTGCCATCACCAAGGATGAGGGCACCACCAAGACCACCAGCGATCTTCAGAACCTTCTGGACGAGATCTCTGGCATTGTGTCCGAGGTTCTCGCCGCCGCTCACCTGAGTGTCCCTAAGACCGAGCTTCAAGGTCTCCTCAACGCCATCCACGCCCTTGTCCACAACGTCCTCAACATCGTCGGCACCATCCTTGATGTCCTCCCTCTCAGCGGTGCCATCAGCTCTCTCATCAACCAGATTGTTACCCTCATTACCAACCTGCTCACCGGTATTGCCAGTGTCGTCGGCAGTCCCATCATCCCTGGCCTGATCGACATCGTCCGCGCTGTCATTGGTGGCGCCACTGGTGTCCTTGGTGGTCTCCTCCGTCCCGCCTTCGGGGTCGTTGATAGTACTCTCAGCAGCCTTCTTGGTAATAGAAACTGAGAAATCCATGTTGAGCACTTCAAAGTGCCAAAATGTCACTGTCAGACAGATGAGTCGAGTCCTAGCTAGTGTTATGTTTTCTGTTTGCGGATCACTACTTTCTCTAAAGACGATACAAAGATTCAAATCTAAAATCAGACTTTAACTGGTTATATGGCACTCATATCTTCATGGTGCCCAGTTCTTCCTTACGCTCATGACAGTTTTCTTGTCTTTACCCGAGATACGTAGGAAGTGCTGAGTAGCATGTCGGTATTTCATTGTAAACAATAAATCTGTTTTGATACATATTCTTAATATATTCGTATTTCATATTTTCATATTTATAATTTTTCCCGTAATTTCTCTGCAATGTTATCATGGTTCTGGCCCGACTTGTAAGTCGCAAGGCAAGAGCTGGTGTGACGCGGACGAGACCACCGGATGCGACCACAATCACAGTTTTTATACTAATCTAAATACTGAAAAATAGAAATTTGCTCTGTCTCATTTGGTTTATATCGTTGTTTATTGCATTTAATCATTTTCGCCCAAGTCATTATGTCGTCAAGTTCATGTCAACGAAATGATGCAGCACACGTGCCCAGTCACGTGATCTTCAACTACCAATCATGGCCCGAGCATTGTAATCCCGCAGCGCAACATCAGAGAAATAAAGCTAATTGGAACACCAAAACGATCCGCCCTCTGACCCGGCGCTCACCACCACCAATCCCCAAACCGCCATCGCCACCTCCGCCCTCCACCCACGGGTCCGGCACGACATCAATTGCAAGCGTCTTATTGCAATTCGACGACCGACACACCGAATCGAGCGAGATGGCGCCGGCCCTGACTGCCTCCACGGCCATGCTGGCCCGCCGCCAGCTGACCCGAGCCGCCACGACGGCGACGTCGAGCTCGCCCGCCGCGCTCGTCGCCATCCGCGCCGCCGCCATGGCTGCTCAGAAGCGTGGCTACGCCACGCCCAACGGCCCTCCCCCTCAGAACTTCCGCCAGAGCAAGCGCATTGAGTGGTCCTGGGACCGCGAGAGCACCCTCGACCGCGTGGGCAAATATTTCCTCATGACCGAGATGGCCAGAGGAATGTACGTGCTCTTGGAGCAGTTCTTCCGACCTCCGTAAGTGGTTTCCTCATCTTGTCCCGGCATTGTCAAGCTCGAATTGGGTCGCATGGACTGGATTGCAGTGACTGGGAGATAATTTGGCCCGCTAACTCGGTGACGCAGTTATACCATCTACTACCCCTTCGAAAAGGTACATTCGCAACTCCGTATCAGGCTCTTGAATACGAAATACGAATAGAACCGTCATTAACACATCGATTCAGGGTCCCATCTCCCCCCGATTCCGTGGCGAGCACGCCCTGCGCAGATACCCCTCCGGCGAGGAGCGCTGCATTGCCTGCAAGCTCTGCGAAGCTGTACGTGATCCCAGCTAGCCAATTGGCACTTAGCCATTCATTCTCTAACATAATTTCCCTCTGCAGATTTGCCCCGCCCAGGCCATTACCATCGAAGCCGAGGAGCGTGCCGATGGCTCCCGCCGTACCACCCGCTACGACATTGACATGACCAAGTGCATCTACTGCGGCTTCTGCCAGGAGTCCTGCCCCGTCGACGCCATTGTCGAGAGCCCCAACGCCGAATACGCCACCGAGACGAGAGAAGAGCTCCTGTACAACAAGGGTACGTCTCATTTGCGCCAGTCTGAAATTATTTTTATCCTCGACAGCAAGCAACTAACATTATGGAACAGAGAAACTGCTGTCCAACGGTGACAAGTGGGAGCCCGAACTGGCCGCTGCCATCCGCGCCGATGCCCCTTACCGATAGTCTCTGGGCGTGACGCGAAAAGATACTTTAAAATTCCCTACAATTTTTTCCTCTGTATGATTTAGCAAAACCCCCGATGGTGTGTATTCAGACGAAGAGCGTGCACGGTTGCACGGCATAGAAGAGCGGCAGCGGAAGAAATTATAGCTGTATATAGGCTCGGAGCTTAAGAAATTTTCTTTGTCCTGTTCATACCACGTGTTGCACGACCTGTGAAGTTTCTCATTTCTCGGAATCTACCGCCGCAAATGCTTCAAGCCTCAACAGCTGTGGATATTTGGGCACGATTTGCTTGGGCGATTGCGTGGTTGGACCATGGTTCAGCGGCAGTGCAATCTTCAATTGGTATTAATGACGTCTATTGATATACAGGCTCTATTAACACAGTTCTACTAACTCGCTCTAGCACTTCCAAATCTTCTCCTCGCCATTCTTTCCAGCAGCAGAGAGGACCATCTCCATGAGACCAGCAGCAACCTGGCGCATAGAGTTGTGGAACTGGGGGTTAGTAGGATAGAAGGGGCAAAAGAGGCCACTGTCCTGGCCAAACTCGATAGCCAAGCCGTTGGTGCGACCAGCGCCGCAAGTGTGGCCGTAGTAACGGCCAAGGAACCAGTCAGTGGTACCTCCGGAACTGGCATAAAGGGCAGCCTCCTGCAGGGGCTCAAATTCGACAGTGACACCGTCACCTGCGGCGTTCATGGCGTCAGCCATGGCAGTGGCGGTGTCGAGTTGAGCCTTGAAGTCATCAGCCTCCATGTACTCCTGATAGACGAGACCTTCGGTGCTGTTGCCGGTAACACCACGCTTGCCATCCCAAGCAGGGTTCTTGAAGTATTGCGAGGGGTCGGTGGTCTGGGGATTATCATCACCCCAGCCGTAGAGGATGTCGCCTGAGATGGAGTGCAGGTCCAGGAACCAGGTAATGGTAGGATGCTGCTGGATGATCCAGGCTGCATTCTGAGACTCGGCCTCGGAGAAGGGAGCCGTGCCGCGGAAGGTGTCTGAGGTGGTCGCCTGCGAGGCGGGCGCCCGGATGGTCGGGTCAAAGTACTTTTCATATTCCCAGAGGGAATCAAAGTTGCGGTTAATGTCCACACCAACGCCAATGGCACCGTCAGGTGTCACGGTAGCGCTTTTGAGGTTTCGGTTCTTACGCCAGCACTTGTTAGTCTTCTGGTCGTAAGCCACGCCGTCAGGGTTGATCATGGGCATGGAGATGATGCCCGCGGAGAGCGCGGTCATGACTTGCTCATGGGAGTACGATTTGCCACCAAATTTGACTCCAGTACCGTGATCACGAGCGTACAAAAGATCGGCCAGGAAGTAAAGCATGTGGTCAGGGCCACCACGCTCACGCGCGTGAATGCCGCCTTCTAGATAGACGCGAGGCTCACCGGCGCCAATCTTGATACCGGACACGGTTCTGTTTTCGTAGGTCTGGTAAGGGGCGTCAAAAAACGTGACATCCTTGTACTGCTTGGCCAGGGCTTTCAGGCCCGAGGTGATTTCTTCCGGCGTGAGGATCGTCTTCATGTCGCGCTCCTCGGTGGCCAGGCCGCGAGGGGCAATGGCGCCGTTGCTGAAACGGTCACCGGCGCCGATAGGAACACCAGTATTGTTAGGGTCCCTCGTGCGAGCAAGCATGGCGAGAGGCGACTCGTCGGGGTAGCGACCATGCGTGGCAAGATGGCGCTCAGCTTCGATCTCTTCCGGCAGAAGACAGTGAGCATTCGCGGTTGCGTACAGCGCCGCAGCGACTGGGAGGACGGATTGGACCTTCATGATGGTGAGATAAGCTTGGTGATTCAATCGACGTGAAAACGGGAGCCGAGGTGAAGAAGTTGTTTTTCTATCCTCTTCAGCGGACTCCAATGTCTTATTTATAAAAGTCTCAGTGTAGCCTCCCCGGTACTGGAAACCCGACGGCAACAGGGAAGCGGCATCGCACCAGATGGCCCGATTAGGCAAGACGGCGGTGGATCGCCACAGCAGCCATGCACCTTGAGCTTGGTGTTGACCGTAAACTGACGCTGGTGTACGTAAATCAGGGCGGCGTATTTTAGGGACCCTGGTCGGTTTCTCCTGATTCTCGGATTTGCAGTTATTATTTTTAATTTTTATTCGCGGCTGGGGTGACCGGGCAAACTAAGCAATCATCGGCCAATTGTGTTCTTGATAGCCCCCAATATTTCGCGACGCGACAAGGGCATTCTCTCGATTGGCATGCGCGATTCGCAACATGTCTAACAGATTGATGGTGGCACGCGCGCCTTTGCCGATAGGGGATTTTGGCACTGCGATATGTTGCGTAATCTATATGTTTCATTCATAGGCTAGTGTAGGAGAAGAACAGTGCCATCATTGCGTTGAAGATTCGTATTTGGTTCCTAACTAGCGGACCAGTAGGTTTTATTAGTTAGTGCCTGGAGTTGACTCGTACTTCAGAAGCAGCATGGGGCAGACACAACCCCCAACTTTATGAGCGAGGCCCACCAACGCGGCGAACAATTGACAGGCTTCAACGCCAGCCTCGGTGCAGGCAAAAACATGGTTAGTATCTGCGATCTGGGATTTCATGTTCTGTAACAGGGATAACAAGCAGGCAAGCAAGCAGTATCCTAGTTGATGCGGCCGACGCATATTCAACGCCTAGCTGTAGCCGTTCAATCCCCAAAAGTCGGAATCCGAACACTACCGTCAAGCGTTCAGGTTCGGAAAAACAAATTAGGGGTTAAAACTAATGTATGGTAGAATAAATACTGATCTTGTTCGAGCATGTAACTTTTGCCTGCTCGCTTTCATTTTTCCTGCGTACTGTGGTTACTTCAACCCGTCAGGCGTCGCCATGTAAGCACTCCATGGACTTATGTTTGCTAGTCAACTTCGTCCAAAATGATACACTTTTCACAACCCCACCAATCGGGGTGCTATGATGCCCAAACAACTCATACAGACATAAATGCATAGAAATTAAGTCTCTAACAATACTTACCTATCCTCCAAGCTCCTGTTGCTATCTGAGGAGCTCGCAAAAAAAACGACCAATTCATATAGGGTAGCCAACATATCCAGACAACGAGCCAATCAATGCATCCGCTGCTCCTGCTGAGTAACCAAAAGTGGCATCGTCACGTGATGCATTTCAAGGAAGCTCCTCCTTGGCCGCGCTGGAGCTCGTGGTGGCCTGGTTGCTGGCCTGAAGAGTAACGAGAAATTTATCATCCCGTCGCCTTGCGTCTTTCAACGTCCAGTCCTCCCTCTCCGCCCACCCCGACCCCCCGACGTCAACGAACCCGTGCAATCGCAGCATCTCAATTGCTCCGGCTCTCTCTTCTGTACATTCGACACCGCTTGTTTTAATAATTCCAATTTCTTTTCCACAACACACCACAGCCAAGATGTTCCGCACAGCCGCCATCCGCTCGGTCGCCCGCGCCGCCTTTGCTCCCGCCGTCCGCAGAACCGCCCTCGTCGCTGCTCCCCGCGTCGCCGCCCCCATGGTCCTGCGCGCCCAGAGCTTCGTCCCCGTCCGCATGTACAGCGCCGGCGGTGGCCTGAAGAAGGAGGAGGTCGAGGGCCGCATCATGAGCCTGCTCCAGGGCTTTGACAAGGTACGATTGAGCCATGCGTGCTTCGGCCGCATACAGTCTTGCATTGGGGAAAGGGATGGATATGTCTTTGCGGGACAGGAAAAGCTGCCTGGCTACTCAATTGAATCGATGGCGATTGATGAATTGAGTCCATGCCGTGGCGGAGTCTCCTACCCGCGTCGCTGACGGATCCCCCTGATATACCAACAACCAACTTTTATCGTCACAATAGTGCGCATGCTAACCCATTGTGTTAATTAGGTCAACGATGCTTCCAACGTACGTTTGTTCGATATTTAAGGCGTCTCCTGCGCTCCCACCAACCCGGTTTCATCCCGGTCTAACCCGATTTCTGATATAGATCAAGCCCGCCGCTCACTTCGCCAACGATCTCGGTCTCGACTCCCTTGACACCGTCGAGGTCGTCATGGCCATCGAGGAGGAGTTCAGCATTGAGATCCCCGACAAGGATGCCGACACCATCCACTCCGGTAAGCTCCGACGACCGAGGCGAATACGTTTGAGCTACTAACCCGACTCCCCAATAGTTGACAAGGCCGTCGAGTACATCCTTAGCCAGCCCGACGCCAACTAAGCGAACCGCCTTTCTCGAGACGATAGCCTCGCGAATATCGAAACGTGTTTTTGCCCACGCGGCTCGATGAGCGGATTCAACAAAAAGAAAGCCCCAAATACCACACAGTTGTACAATATTTACAGGCGGAGCGGTTTTATGCGCAACAGCATGAATAGAGGAGAGATCATCTACATGTGAAGGAAGCAGAGGAGACATGATGGGAGTTTTCACGAGGGATTAGGACCCCGAAAGACTTTTTCTAAAAAAATATAAAGGATTTCTGTAAAGTTTCATATGTTTGGCGAATAGAGGCTCGGTTGCTAGGAATTGGACCTATCAGATTTTGATGGACGCGCAGACCTGAACGGGCGTTTGCATTGACAGCATATCTGATGGGCTCGAACCATATCATGTATCAAATCACCACTTTATCGCATTCATGAGACTGACAAGTGAATGACTGCAAAGCGATTGTACTACCAGAGGGCATCATGTATCAAATCACCACTTTATTGCATTCGTGAGACCGAGAAGTAATTGACAGCAAGCGGCTATACCATCAGAGGGCATCACCACTTGTCGGGAGAATTGAGCGACTGCAAAGCTATCGTATTATGAGAGGTACAAGACCCCAATCTATATCATTACCGCACAAGGAAATCAACTACTCAAACAACCTATTGACCAACGATGCGTTTTTGATCTACGCAAGAAGCAGCGAACAAAGTCAAGCAAGGACGTGACAAAAAAGCAGTAAGTATTATCAAAAGTAAAAGAAGAAATCCAAGAAATAAAAGCACATCTTTTTTCTCTTTTCAAAAAGAACTCCAATAGCAACAGTGAGCCCAGCCGATGGCAAGATAAAAACAAAAGAGTACAAATATAAGACAAAAGAGTAATAGAATAAACAAGAGCAAGGCGCCATTCCAGTATAACAAGAACAAAAGCAACAAATCTTTTTCTTGACGAGTCCCTAGTAGGAAGCAGAGAGAGAGAGAGAGATAGAGAGAGAGAAATGTATAACAAGTAAAAAAAAGATAAAAAGATAAAAAACAGCCATCCCTTTGTAAATTTTCCGTCCTCGAAACCCAGCGCAATTTTTTCTCCCCCCTTCTTTCGTAAAATGAATAACCATGTGCCAGCTTGGATGAATTTATAGCTTTCAAGCAAGCAGAGTAATAAAACAGCAAAAACAAAGAACGCCGGTTATCGTTTGAAAATGGTAAAGTAGCCAAAAAAAGACATGCTTGCGAGGCAGGAAGTCGGCTGACGCCACTTCCCGTGTATGCCAGCGAAGAAGAGTATAAAAGTCAGGTAGATAGCCAAAAAAGAGACTCGTGGAAACAGAAAAACGCCAATGTGCTTCTTTTTTTCGTCGTGTCAACCAGCAAGTTGAGAGAGGGAATAAGAGTCTAAATGTAGCGCGGCCAGAGAATAAAAGACACAATCACCGACCATTAGTCGAAGTGTTCTTACCCTCCTTGGTCTTGCCGTCTTGACCTTTACCGGTAACAGCACCGGCGTAGCTGTTGAAGCTGGCCATGCCAAGACCGGCCGAGGCTCGCTTGCGCATGCGCGCAGCAGCAATCGGGTCATCCTCTTCCATGCTAAAGACAAAGGCGGGGTCCTCCTCGTCAATGGGAGTGGTGAAGCGGCCAGTGACAGACGAACTGATGCTACCAGTAGAAACGTGACGTTCCATGGCGCGGTCCTTTCCAGATGGGTTTGATCCTCCGGTTCTCGCAGATGCAGGGTGCAGACGCGGGCTGGAGCTGGTGGTGGTATCGTCAATGCGACTGCGTTGAAGCTGCTGGGAGAGAACAGACATGGAATCGCTGCCGATTCTCATGGACGAGGGGCGACCGGGAGCACTGGTGCCAAAGGCCTCACCACCCATCTCTTGAGCGAGCGTTGAGTTTCGCAGGGGGCTACCGACGTGACCGAAAGGAGAGGCTGCGTTGCGAGCGGATCGCGACAGCTCCTCCTCCTCCTTCTGGCGCTGGAAAAGAGATCCCCAGCGGCTTGGACTAGAAGCCATGGGGCTTCCGTATTTTTGGAGTGTCTCGATGTTGACATCGTTCTCACCACGCATGGAGCCTCTTCTGGCCTTTTCAGCCGGCGTCAAAAGATCTTGCAGATTCTCAGGCACGTAATTTTCTGGCACGTTGTCGCCACCATCGTCACCGAACGCAAAGCCAGCTTCCCAGTCGCGGTCGACGTTTGTCTTTGGCACACTGGAGCTGAGCATCTTGGGTTTGGCGTATCTTGACGAGTGCATGGTTCGCTTGCCAAAGTATTCTTCGCTTCCAAACGGGTTGGAGCTCGGTGGGCTGCCGGCTGTAAAAAACTGATCCGACGAGCCAAAGGCAGAGTTGTGGAGGCTTTTGAGGGTATCGGAAGTTCTTGAATCCTTGGCATTGCTCAAAGAGGCCGAGGGCGACTCCAAACCGAATTTGGAGGGAACCGACGAAGGCCAGGGCGCGGCGGGGAAGCGGGCAGCGTTGGAGATGCCATTCGAGTCGAAAGACGCGGGCATCGGGGCGTCGAGAATGGACAATCCCTTGCCATTAGCAGGTGAGAAAGCAAAACCATCGCGAGGAGAGCCGTAGCTTTCGGGAAAAGCGAAGGGGGACTCGGCGGCATGGCCGTTGTCGAGCGTCAGCTGATGGTCGTGGAGCTGCTGGCGACTCTCGTTGAGGTAGCTGGGGAAGCCTGACTGGTCGGCTTCGTACAATGACGTCGTGAGGGCACTGGCGGAGGATTGGTTATAAGTGCTGGCAGCAGCTGAGGTCGGGGAGGTAGGGCCGGCGGGGCCACCGGGGGCAGAGGTTATTATGGTGAAGCCATTCTTGCCGTAATTGACTCGGCGGCCATCGGGGAGGACGTGGATATTGGCGCACTTGGGGCCGAACTTGCAGTTTCCCTGGCATCAATGGTAAGCATGCGCAAAGCTAAAGGGCGTGCGAGGCCCGCGCAAGAACAAATAATGTTGAATCAAAATAAGACGCACCTTGGCAAAGTATTTGCAGACGGTTTCGGAGGCGACACCCAGCTCGTGGCTGAAGGGACAGGCATTGCCAGCCTGGCAGGCGCCTTGACGGTAGAACTTGCAGGGAACGTGTGCGGTATCTAAGAGAAGAGAGTCGAGTCAGCTTCACCGGGAATCGATAATGGTAGTCTCGTGACGAATTCGACATGCGAGGGCTTTGCGAAGCGTGGGCAGCGCAGCGCTGGCGGGAGGGGTAGGCCCAGCCAGCCAGCCAGCCAGCTTGGTCTGGTGTGTCCAGGTGCGTGCGGCAGCGAGCGCCGACCCGCCGGACTGAGCTCAAGGCGCGGCAGAAAAAAGAGCAGAGCCAGCGCCGCCGCAAAGGCCGTTTGGATCTGTTGGGGGAGGAAGCACGCGCAGCGACAGCGCGCGGGATTCTATACGTACTGGGAGGACTCCGGGGCATGACGGAAGAGCTAGGCCGGGAGGAGGAGTTGGCGATGCTCATGCTGGAGCTGCGCGTATGGCGATATTCGGGCGGCATGGTGGCAATGGGCCGTGACGAACGTCGTCGGTGGGTGGAGGAGGAAGAGGAAGAGACGGACGAGGCAAGACGTCTTGTGTGACGGTGGAGAGAGAGAGGGGAGGAGGGGGAAGGCGGCGAGCGGAGTGGGGGGGTAGTGGGCGTTGCAGGTGCTGTACCGCCTGTAAGCTTTCCAATAGTGGCAGATGCGGTGCCTGGTGAGCCGGCCGGTGAGTATGGCGGGCTGTAGTAATTGTGCTGCCGCTGATGCGAACGCTTATTCTCAACTGCGCGCTGCTGCGGTTCTCTTTGCATCTGTTGCTGTGCTTTGGGTTGCTGATGTTGCGCTTTGTGAAGCACTTGTCGCTGTTGCTGTTGCTGTTGGGGTCTCTGTTCGCTGGTGCTGCCGCTTCCAGTGGACCTCTTCGCCTTGTTCAGTGACCCGCGTCCACTAACACTGCTGTAATCGCGGTCTCTGCCACCCCAAAACCGCTGTGAGTGAGGGCCACTAGGCCACTGTAAGACTTCGGCTAAGCCCATATCCGCGTCAGAGTATGACAAAGGCGTAAGCCGAACCTTGAATCGGAAAAAAATGAAGGAAAATTCCAAATAAATAGAAAAGAAAAACCACACAATATTCGTGGCTCTCCTTCAATATACCGTGTCGCAGGTTGCGCGTTCTCGTTCTCAGCTCGCGATTTGTCGTCTGTGTAGGCGCAAGATCATGACTCGCTGTCTTGCCACGCTCTTAATCGCAATGAACCAGACGGCGATGTAGATTGACGTTGTAAAATGTCAAAAGAGCCTTGTCCAACCTGAGATACTCGACCTTTTCTATTTGTCCTCCTTTCCTGGCCGCAGATGCTGCGTAACGTCACGACTCCACGTACTTCTGCGCGTGGTGGTCGCCGAACCTGTAAGCAGTATAACACGTGGTTGGTCAGAATGCAACTGTGTACAAGTCGGCTGAGCAAGGCACGAAAGATGGAAAGAGGTGAGGAATATAGAGAGGAAAAAGAGACAGAGATGTGCAATGTAAAATATCAAGGCTTTCAAGTCTGCTTTGGGCAGCTGAAAACAGCAACCAACTCAAACCGGACAATGTCGCCTCAGACAAGGCTTGATATTGCCAATATTGAGGCACAAGCCTATTGTCTCTTTAGGAGGCGCGTGGCGCATTCGCAGCTGAAATGAGTCGCGACTTACCAAAAGAGAAAACAGCAGACAGACAAGGCTGCTAAATTTGGAAAACGAGAAAACGGGAACGATCCGTTGTGTGACCCTTCTTCTTTTGTATAATCGCACTTTCGGAAATAGCAGAAAGAAGTTATTCTGCTTGTGTGATCAGCAAGTATACAACTTGGTCCGGAAGAGGCAGAAAGAAGCAATACCTTCAGAGGCCATTCTCTCGATACGGGGGCGCAGCCTTGGTCTTATACCAGATACGCTACGGAAATCCATGTAGACACACATCGAGCGTGCGTACACACCCTCGGCGGTGGTGTTGATAGTAATGGTGGGAGACTCGGCAGCCCGACAATCCTAGTGGTCGGTAGCCGTCTTGCGCGTATAGGCTCCCTTGGCAAAGGAAATCTACGCAATTAAGACTGGGGCCACCGTTTGTTACTGGATTTATTAAAATATCACTTCTATTTATTGTACATGTGCACCAGGTTTGTCAACTTTTTGCGTGCACTGCCTGGCTCTCACAGCGCATCACTTGCCACTGTAGAGACCGGACAAACTGAGTATGCCGACTTACATGCAACTTCAACCACACGCCCACAAAAACAGGATGCAATATTAGATACATCCCGGCAAAAAAGAAAATAAAAAAGGGGGCTGGAGAACCGAAGAAAGAAAAAGGCGAACGCGAGCACGTCTCAGCGGCACTGGCGGGCGTGAAGAGAAAGGTGTGTGTGGTGCGTGAGCGCCCCTTTCGTCCCAGGTGTGGTGGGCATGTGGCCGAACCACCCCCTCCAACCTGTAGCAAGGCCAGGATGGGCTCGCCTGCGGTGCGGGACGGAGCCACGATACGATGCTGTAGGTTTCGTCTTTCGTTCCAATCACTCTCAGCGAACGCCTGGTCATTGGTATTTTGCCTTGCTTGTACCTGCCCACACTTTACACTTGAGTGCAGTGATTAGGGTGGTTTCGGCCCATACATATCCGGGAATCAAGACAGCTGCGCAACGCGCGCCGCTCTCGTTGCATCTAGTAAACGAATGCTGATTCGCAAAGTCACAAGTCATCTCTGTGACGCAATACCGTCTACTTTTGTCTTCCTAGTTAAAACTTTGTATTGTCGTTCTCCTCGGCTGCAATTGTAGTTGCGAGCTGAAGACGTGTCTCACCATTCATCAACTAACTCCAGCCATGGCCTGAGACAGCGCTGGCAGGCGAGTCTGCCACCGGATTTGGACAAAGGTTCAATCATTTCACCCTTCTCAACCCACCCATGACGATTTTGTCGCAGACTTTCGAGCCCCAGCCAATCCACCCACGGTCATCCGCTTTTATTGTCGGGAATGACAAAGGCCGCGCCAAACCTTGTCTCCGTGCCGTCCTCCTCCCCTTATTATCCGTTAAACCCATATTAAAAACCAAATGGCACACATTTCACGCTTACTTGTCTCTGAAAGCCAGAATTTTCTGCTGGGGGGCCTAAAATAGATGTCCGAGAGCTTGGCCGTCTGCAACCGTGAGCAATCATGGTCCTGCAGGTAGTTCATCCCGTCTCTTGGCCATTGGCCGCCCCGTTCCATGTATGAGACTGGGACACTCGAGCAGAAGTTGCAAAATTCCCATCACTGGCAATGTACAAATCATTTCCTAAAGCCGGCAGATGCACGAAATTAGGTTATTTCTGCCCAGGTTTTCCCCCATGGCAGGCGACACCCGGCTCCGCTACTTTGCAGCTAGACGTCTCGCCCGGGATACAACAATCAGTGTACTTGGCAGCCTGTCCGGGACATCCTCACGACTTTCCATGTCGGGTGTAATCCGAAGCAGCCGCCGCATCAGAATATCCTTTTTTCCCGGCTTTCCCATGGTGTGGAATCGTAAAGTTGCTGCATGTTTTGCCACCACAACCCGCCTCGTCTGCTGATGTACAACCACTTCGTATGCCCCCTTCCTAGCAAGGTCTTGTCGTCCGCGCGCCTTGATTTGACCAGCAATACCCCACAAATCCGATGCTGCGCCGAGCTGCATAATGCTAGATTACATGGTTACACGAGCATAAATCATCAGTATGGTATTTGACCCCAGATTCATCGGATATAAACCGCAACGGACCACCTATCTCTCCGTACCCTCTGGACCTGGCCCATGAGCATCGCCGATGCCAATACGGTACTGTGGATGCGAATAGACCTCAGCTGACAATAGTGTCAAGTCAACAGAGCAGCCTCTACTTAGCTGCAGTCTGCTTCTGAATAATGTCGTGCACACCAGCCTCACCGCATCGCCGCTCTCGCAAGTCGGGCGCCGGCAGCCGTGGCTCGCGAGGCGCAACGCCTCCCCCATCTCCCGGTACTTGTCAAAGCCGCCGGGGGACTAAATGCTCCGGCATCATTTCAGGGTTTCTCTCCAGTATTCTCTCATTTCTGATTATTATCCCAGGCAAGTATGAACCGGGTTCCCTTATTGGGTCCTGTTTATTGGGTCACCCGTCTCCAAAAGTTTCTTGTTTCCCCGCGCTGCATGCATGGCAGAAAGGGCGGCTCCAACAACGTCCACTAATGACGACGGACCAGTTCAGAAGCCATGGCCCATAAATAGCGGGAGACGCGGCCTGCGGCGCGGCGCGAACCACAATGGTACTGGCCAGCATTATTAGTCCCTTTCACAATAGCATGGTTACAGCACAGCCTGGCTCGACAAGACCCAGGTTTGGGTGGTGTTCTGGAACGACAGCCTCGTGAACGGCGAGGAGCCTGGTACAGCGAGACATTTTGCTCTTCACCGGGAGCTTGTGCATGCTTCACAACTCCCACCGCTTCCGGTGGCTCACAACAAAAAAACTGAATCGCGCCGTCCCCAACTTACAAGTCACACGTGCCGTTGAAAGCCCTTGGCAGTCTGAGACACTCATCCATGCATGATGTGCCGTTGGTGGCATCGGGGGTGGAGTCGACGCTACGCCCATGGTGCAGAAGTGTGATGGCCACACGGGCAGGTGTCCGGCCAGCCACTGGCCAGTCACATCTCACATCTCCCCCAACATGTTTGCCTTGCCCAGACTGGGGATGGGCTGCCTGCGGGATCCCATCGCATTGCGAACTAGTCCTCCCCCAGAGCAAATGCATAAATCGGGGACGCAGCCTGCAGGCTTGCTCTCATGCTAACCGGCCTTGGCCTGGGTTCGGCGGCGGCTTGCAATGCATTATGCAGCAGGCTCTCTCGTACATACAGACCACGCTAGGCTCATGCATGCATGCATCCATCATGCCCGTTTTTTATACGCTTGCTGCAGTCTGGAGCATCATACCGAGGGCTTTTGCCCGTCTTATATATGCAATGCAGCCTGGCACGACGAGCTTCCCAGGTTGCAGCGCAGCCAATATCCCGCGTGCCCATGGTGACACTGCATATGTCTAGCTTCCAGGCCACATGTTCATGAGAACAAGTTTGCTGTGTCAATGGGGGGCGCAAGTCTCCCCTCCCTTTCAGCGTTCGAATCCACTCGCAGCTGGCCGTATCAAACCCACACCAGCAATTCGCGCCTTTTTATTAGTTTGGCAGGAAAACCTGTCAAGTTCACGGCGCAACTTGGCACAAGTAGCTGAAACGGCCTGGCGCAGACCACAAGCCAAGCCCACTGCCGGGTCGTGTTGTGTCGTTGAACTAGTGATGCTGCCAGGTTGCGAAAAAGGCGTCTCGCTCAGCTCGACCCTGCAAAGAGGCGGCGTCTAGCCAGAGGTGACCGAATCAAATGCTTCGGTGGCTCACTGGTGGCCGTTTTGCTTCCTCCCCGTCTCCCGGCTTTGGCCTATGCGGACTGATGCCTTGCGATTTGCGGTCGTCACTGTGAGCGAGTGGCGCGCCATCCACACCAACCTTTCTATCCCTGTCCACACCTTCCCGTACACACGTCCACTAACAAGTCAGCCCTGTCCAACCTATTCAGTTGACAGGCAACACGATCCCTTGGACACAATGCTGTAGCAGTGGTGGCACCATCCTCCTGCTGCTTCAAAACTAGCGTGTGATTGCCAACTACCGCGCATTAATGTAAATCAGGAAATAATCACCCCAACCCATGCCCCCGCATCAATGCTAGTGATAGTTGCAGGAAATCCTGGCAGATCGCCCGTTGCTGATCTCGGTCGGAGGAAAACTGTCATTGGATTACCACTTGCGTTGACCAGTCTTTTTCTGGTCGGGTTGTGCTCCGACGGCATCTAAATCACCGGTCGCCGATGATGCGTACCCCAGCAGGGTCGAGGCTCCCTGATCTACCGATTTCGCTCATCTGAAGGGTCTGGCAGACAGATTGCCTTTTTTACCCTCCCGTTCGCAGCCCGAGGGCGTAATGAATATTGACTCCCCAACAGGAAAAAAAAAAAAAAGATGTGGCAAGCGCATGTTTCAAACGTCCTGTTCATGGCGCTCTCGTTGTGTGGGAGTACCAGACCCGAACAAGAATAGCAGCAACAGCTTGCGAAGCCTCGTCACACCCCCTTAACCCGACTGTACACGCGTGCCACCGAGTTTGTATACTTGTATACATCTCGAAGTCACAGATTTTGGACGTGTCTCGGACGGGTGACCACAACCCCACACCCTGCCGAAGCAGCCTCTTGGCTTGCCGCCAGCGGCGCCGCACTTGGCCTCGCTCAGCTGGCCTCTTGTTGATTGGCAGCATACCCTCTTGGTGCACTCCGGAGACATGGCAAGTTCCGTGTCTTTTGTGTATCATTATTTCTCAACTAGTATTATTATAAGGAGTGAATGCAAGTTGTTTTGCCCTGCGACGAGTGCCTCAATGCCACAGCTTTGCTTGGCAGCTTGAAGTACAATATTTGCGCACTCTCGTATTGCCCACTCCTAGCTCTACTAGGCCAGCGTAGTAGAAAAGAAGCTAAAAATGATTTGAAAGACATTGTGGGTAACTTTTCTTGACCGTACCTTCTTTTCTTACATGATCATGTGCCCTGTCTGTTGTTCGCTCTCGGTGATATCCCGCCCTCAACTTTCGATCGTACGGGCCACCACTTTTTATTCTGAACTAATAGTTCACACCACATCTACTTAGCTAATGTGAAAGATGATATTCGGAGAAACTAAGTCATGCTTTAAGGATATTGAAGGCAGGACGGAGGTGCCTGCCAATTGCATTGCCGAGACGATCACAACCTGCCGTCTTGGAGTCCGGTGTAGTTCTACAAAATTTGCCACATTCAAAATATTCTTCCACCACACTTCTCGTATGAGCCACAACGCCATGGCGCCTTTTCAGCCTCTTGATGGCTCGGGAGAGCAAGGAAGCGAGGAGAGGGCCGCGCCTCGGGTGCTTACCAACCTGTTTTCCGAAGAGGGTACCATGTACTTGGGAGCCGCTCGCAGCCACTCATCGTCATGCAATACTGCGAGATCTGCCAAAGGAATCATCCTGACTGCAGCCCACCTTTTTCTTAGCCACACACACACCTGTCAATGGCGACCGGGCGGCATATGCGCGTCCCATGATCGTGCCATAGACCCACAGTTCTGACGTTTCCGGTGTAAGTGCACTTCCCATGCTCCAATGTTCCGACACATCGAAGCCTCGTGTATTTGCCACACCGTGTTTTCTCTTGACTATCGAATGTTATGCCTTGATTGGAGATTTACTAGTTACCTGGTTTGGCCAAGAACAACGTTGAGCAGCATAGAGGGTGAGCAGATGACCGTGACGAGAGATTTTAACTGCAGGCTGACCCATGCAGTCGTCGGATAGTATCGAACAAAGAGGCAATAAAACGTAATAATATAGGTTTTTAGGCTATATTAATCGATTATCAACAGTGAGGTCGTTTGGCGTGAGGCAATACTGCAGAGACGGGGGACAACCAGACGTGGACGAAAGCTACGCTTGACCCATAGGCTGCATGCTGCCATTGTAGAGGATATTGAATTTGAGCTTGATGTATCAATTTGAGAGAGTCAATTCTAGGAGGCGTGTTTACTATCGTTGGGGACACGTCGCCAAAATATGGCGCGTAACTGTGGGCTTCCAAACCAGGAACAACTGAAGAGAATGTATTCCAGAACTATCCTCAGCCATCTTCTACAGATAATATAACATCCAACAGGAAACATATAAATGAATAAGAGAAATAGCCGCGAAATTTCGTGAGGACGGAAAACTAATTTTGAGAAACAGCTGATATTGTCATGTCCTCGACTGGCCGCCGTCCAACTTCGGTCTGAGGATCGCATCTTGGTACACAGCTGAAAATATTAGGTACATTAGTAGTGAAAGAATGATTTGAATTGATGTTAGTTAGTAAGTAAACTACATGGAACAAATATATTTTTAGGTAAAGCAACCAGCATCCTTTGAGAACGCCGGTGCCGAACACTGTCGTGGACGCACTGGCGTCATTCGCAGCCGATCTAGGGTAGCCCGTATCAACATGATATAAATACAAAAATTTGCTGCATTTAAGCTCTTATCAATTTAAATGTACTGCACAACTGTGCTGCATTTGTTAAGCAGTTGAGCTGTCCTCTTGTCTGCTTTCTCAATCAACCACTTTATCAGCACGTAGCGGTATCCATTTTCTGATAGAATGTCAATTATTATGTAGGAAGAAAACGGTTTATAAAAATGATATGAACATCAATATGAATATCGTCGTATTATCGTTGACCCGGAGAAGAGAATACGCATCTAGCGGCTACTGCCGGGCCACGCGCCAGCATCGGAACTCATCTAATCGGCAATCAATCAAGATTATGTCGGCGGCGACAGACCGGAGAGGGCCATGCAACATTTATCTCTCTACACGAGTGTCCGCGCGATTTTGACGTGAATGAATTGCGTAACTCATTCGGCCGCTGCCGGCCGTGCTGTCATGGTTATCCAGTGTCAACCAACACTTACAATTTCTTAAGACTGTGAACATCTAAGAAAATATTAAAATAATAGTCATTGTTATTATTTTACAATCAGCTGATTGGTATTTAATTAACACCAAAGACGGTGCAATTGAGTGGTGAGCACTTCGCCGCGCTGCCCACGAACAAGCTTCAGCGCAGCTTTACAGCTTGCTAGGCACAAATGGATGCGGAAAACCACGCCCAAATAAATTGAAAAAGTACCGAATGTTGATCAAACAGCTTCCGTCAAGCTCCGAGCGGACTTCGCACAGCAGACGGTGTCGTGGAACATTAAGAAGGATATTACTCGCGAGCTGGTGTGCATGTAGGTATATGTCCTTCCTTTTTTTTTTTTTTTTTTTTTTTTTTTTT